>CM069859.1:15778055-15940555 GCA_036172795.1 Pelodytes ibericus
AATGAAATAATCACGCTGTTTTGGAAAATGGCTAGTAATATGTAATTTCAGTTAATTATGATATGTAATAATTAATGCAATAATCCTAATATCACTAAGTTCCCAAACATCTAAATTAGTACCAGACATGATATCAATTGGGATCTGCTAACAACTCACAGGTTGGCTCCCAAAACAAAATCACCACGCTTCCATGTGAAGAAATCTATAATGGAGTTCCTTTGTGATTGTTAAATAAAGATTTCTCTCTATTCATTAAGCACCTTGATACATTCTGTAATCTAGTTCACAGGTTCACCTATGCTGACATGCTCAATATTGCCACTCCTGTGTTTTACCTTTACAGCAATGCATCTCTTTTCAGCCAACTCATTCTGCTCTTCATGTCATATTGTAAAGCATGTATATATATATACATACATAAACTCGGCTTTTATTTCAACCCGTTTTGTCACTGGCACCAAGAAATGCACACAGCTTCACCTTTCTTTCTGCTATATTCTGAACTATCTTTTCTCCCTCCTCCTTCCCCCATTAATATCTGCTCCCCTGTTCCTTGTCTGACATTGAGAAGTCATTGAAATTCCATTTCCTAGTTTACTATTTTGATGCCACTGTAGCTGAAGTCTTGTTATCCAAACACTTAGCTGTTTCTGGAGCTCTATCAATATATGAATAAAAGTGACAGGGGATTATTTAAGTGACGGGATTGATTTCTTAGGCCTCTGATTCAAGACGTGGGAAGTGACATATGGGCCTTCGTTTATCAGACCGTTCAAAAAAATCTTCAAAACACTTTTGGAATTTGTTTCTTCCTCCGTATTGACAGTATGACGTCTATTTAACAAACTGTCAAACAAGTTCTTATCCGCAGAAACTGTGGTTCCTAAAATGGACATATTTACTAAAGTTGACTATCATTTTTATGATTTTTTTTTAAATTACTTTTTTCTTAACCCCTTCCCGATTGTAGAATGTTCCATGCCGTCCTACTTTTTAGTGCATAGAGGCTAGTAGGACGACATGGAACGTCCTACAATAAACAGCTCATCGTGGCTCCTTACGATGAGCTGTACTGAGGATCCCGCTGCAGGGACTTGCAGCGGGATCCCCAGTGTCAGGTGAGGACACTTTGAGTGGCCTCAGTCTGACTTAGGAAATGTAGCGAACGCTCCGGCATCCTTGCGTGCCCGAACTTCCGGGTTCGGGCATGCCTCCGTGACGTCACAAAGTATCGCGAGATGCTGGCAGGGACCGTCAAGGTCTATAGAGACCCTGATCAAGTCCCTGCTTGCATGTTTCTGGTTCCAATCACTTCATGATCGGCAGCCAGGAACACACAGATGTCGGATGGTACTTTGGTTGTTAAGAACCAAAGCACCATCCGACGTGAAGGGGTCAAAGAGCCACTAAACTTTTTCAAACATGGAAGCACAATGTAAATATCCATTGACCCTAGTATTAAGGTAAATTGGCAGGCCTATAAAGAATTGGCTTGTGTGCAATGTTAAGTCTATGGAGGCTGTATCATGGCCAATATTTGCTTGAAGAGAAGGTGGCAACCATTGGCTTATTAGACAAATTACTATGGGCGCTATCACGTGTAAGGTATATAAAATCACCATAACCAGTGCAGCTCCGAAGATCCACTCCATCAGCTAAAAGGTAGAACACAAAGTAGCTGTTCACCGGAAAAAGATGTTAAAATGAAAATGCATTTTAATCTTCTAAAAGGCATAGCAGAGTGCTGATACTCCAAACAGGTAGACAAGCAACTGACGTGTTTTGTTACAATTGACTTATTCGTATGTAAGTGAATCACAAAAGCATACCACTTAAATAGGCTGGAAAAGGAGTAGAAGAATGAGGGAAAAAAGGGGTTCTCTATTTCCCTCAGCGATTCCAGGGGGTGACATAACATGAATAAATAACATCTTATGTCATATCTTCCTTCATCTCATCCAAGATGTAAATCCACTGATAGAACTGTATGAAGCAACAGTGCTCTATACGATACTTTATTTCTATTTTTTTCATAACGGCATTTATATTTAAGATGCCTACACTTGATGCAAGCTTTCAATTAAACACCACTTAATCTGTATGTCAACAATTGTCCTCCAAACGCACATTTTACCCAGTGAATGGTTGGAACACCTCTATTGTATTTATTTATTTATTCTTACCCATGGCTGTTCTCTCCTCGCCGTCTCGATGTTGTGTGATAATACCATCCCTACTATTCAAGGGGCAGGCTCTTCAATATTTAAAGGGGAAAAAGGAGAAATAGAATTTGGGAACAGTTCCCCGTTATTGTCCCGTGTGATACATAGGCCCTAATTATTCATTTGCGACCATGGTTTAACACAAGAAAATACTAAATGCTCTTGAGGTCGGTAATGAGTCGTTTACAGAATTCATGTCAACCACTTGATAACCAGCTCACTCCCATGGTGACTCATTTTTCTTTATCGGATGTACCTGTTTATTTTGTTTTGAGGGGGGGGGGGGGCGCGCATTGATCTTTTCTTTGGCATTTACAATATTTCAGTCTCTTGTTCTGCTTCCTATTCTTTTTGTGTCCTTTCTGATACATTCATGTCACTTGTACAATACGTCTTTCTCTGCCCGTGAACATGCCTGACATTTTGCTGGGTCACCGGGGGCATACTACAACATGGGAACATTAAGATTTGCTGTAAATGTTTCGCTGTGGTTATAAATGAGTTTATCATTTCAGCAGACAAACAAATCCCGTGATGGATTCACAAAATCATAACCGAGACACCGAACACCTGAGCCGGGGAGAAATCTCAGTGGTCTAATACACCAACTCTAGAATCTGTTCAGCCTTCAGGGTTACAGGTTCGATTACCAGTCAACTCAGCCCTTCATGCTTCTGAGCTCAATGGAATGAGTGCCATTAATTTGGATGTAAATATATCAGTGTACCTTTTCTTCTTAAACCCTAATAAAGTGTTTAATAAAACATCACTACCTAGAAATCTGGAACTAACCATAACCAAATTTGTCCAGCTGAAACTGTGAGGTTCTTGGTTCTATGTGTATTATGCTAAAAAGAATATAATTTTTTAGCATAATACACATAGTCATTCACTTCCTGATGCATTCACTTTTATTTTTTACATCATATATTATACTTTTTTTCACATTTCCTACATTCTCACGACATTTTTTAACTTACTTTGTTTCTTCCACATCACAACTGCCACTAATTTTCTCAGGGCGGAGTACCTTAGGTTTACTGATAGCCTGACCTTTTCTTTCATTGGCCACAAGCCTGTATAAAAGCTGGATCTTTTGCAGCCGACACTTTACCTATGATTAAGCGTTGTAATACGCGAAACGCTTAAGGTGCGTTTTTTTTTGTTTGTCCTTTCGTTGTTCACGTACCTCCTTTTTGGTCTCGTTTTATTATTCAATAAAGCACTTTATTATATCGCTTACTGGAGTGGAGTGCACATCATCTTTTCGTTCATTTTCCAATACATCATACGCCTGGTCAGCGGGATGGAGCACCCACGTGGAGAGCATAGGTGAGCAGAGCCGATCAGCATCTTCCATTTTTTGATACATTAACATAATATACCCTAAAGCCAGGGACTAATAAAAGTATTTAGACAATTGGGCAGAATAGATGGGCCAAATGGTTCTTATCTGCTGACATATTCTATGTTTCTATTACTGCGGGGAACTAATAGTGAAGGAATATTCTGGGATTTATGCCTCTCATAATCAATGCACCAAAGAAATTGTAAATAATACAATATTTTTGGAGTCACCTTTCATTTTCCAGGACCTTTTCTGACTGTATATCACTGGTGGGGAACCAAGCAATTGGTGGAAAAGATCTCTTGCACACCTTCTTAAGGTTTCATGGTCTTTTAAAGGAAGATAATCATGGACGGCAACAATATTTTACCACCATGGCATTCCTCTTTAGACCGTGCTCTCCCTTATCACAAATCTATATTTCATAAGAAGATCACTCGATGAAATGTTGACTTCGGAACGTTTTAGGAAACAATGGCACGTGGCTCAAAATATGGCACGGACATATACAACCTTGCTCTTTTAACCTCATGTCAGAGCCGCATTCACTGGCATGGCCATCTCAGGCATCTCAGCCCTGGCATGGATTATTAATACCATGCCATTAAGCTTCTTTCCCTGCTGATTGACCAATTGGCGATTAAACTACAAAAGTTGGCAAAAAATATATTTTTTAATTGAAAGATCACACCAAGTGTAGGTATTTTAAATACAAATAGTTTAATTAAAAGATTACAATTAAAGTACCTCATTGATCCTCCATTGCTTGTATAGCGAGAGGGCAGTCATGCTGTTTAGAATCTTGGGTCAGCTGAAGGAAGATCTGACCCAAGATGTCCGCCACCTAATTTCTATTATTTCATAGCGTTCCAACCCGTCCCCCCCGATCATCGATCGTGAAATCTGCTCAGGTGGTGCTTCTCTGTTGCCACCATTTACACATGTCAAAGCAGGTGAAAATGTTTATAAAACAAAAAACACCAATTTTTTTTTTTTTTGCCCTATAACTCGTGACAAACTTTAGAAACTATTTAGATGGGGTATTTTTTACAGATTGTATTTGTGTAATAATTTTTTTAGGTCAAAGTTAGAAAAAGTGTATTTTTTTATTTTTTTCATCATATTTTATGATTTTTTTGTAGTAAATTATAAGATATGATGAACATAATGATATCTACAGAAAGCCCTTCTTATGGTGATAATAACAATATATAATTTGTATGGGTAGACTAAGTGAGAAATAAGATAATTACAGCTAAACACAAACACCACAGAAATGTCAAAACAGCCCTTGTCACCAAGGGAAAGACAAGGTCAAAAGGTCATGTCACTAAGGGGTTAAACATAATGTAATTTTTTGCTGGGAGTTCTCTTTTAATTACAGGGAAAAAAAACATGAGCTCAACTTGTGCCAATCGAAAGCTCAATACATATTATATAAATAGTACACATTACCTGAATATATCAATGGGTTTTAGTCAATGTTTTCCCAAGAGACTGTCTTTGAACTTAGACATATCACTAGAATTTATCTCCAAATACATAGACCACAGCCAGTGTTATCCTTAGGAGGTGGGGGGGAAAAATCTCTTGTACAAGCTTGTTCCCAAGGGATAATGCGATTGAAAAAAAAGTACATCATGTTTTCCCTTTTATTAGACTACAGGTTATAAGTAAGGATTAAATTAGAACTTTGTTTGTCATCAAAGAGAATGACTGATTCTAACGGAACTGCAAGAATTCCTAATGTAGCTTCAGTTAATGCGAGAGACAGGATTGATACGATGCGAAGAAAGCCATCCATCCATGCACATTTATTTTATTATCCAGTTGGAGAAAGGAAAAAAAAAAAAAGGCTTTTTGAATATTTTTTTTCTAGTACAGATCAAATAATATAATACACAGGGGAATAGGTGTAGGGATGTGTTTAATTTAGAATATTCAATACACATTTAGGGCGACTAGTACTAATTATCAGAGATTAGGGAGTCCAAGTAGAAAAACTTCATTATTGCTGGTTCTTAGACAGATAAAACAAAGAGGGAGAACAGAAGACACGTGACGCATTTCGCACTTTTATGTGCTTAAACATAAGCAGTCCAATATATACACACTAAAAAAACAATTCATTAAAACACAACTGGGCAAAACAGGGGGAGGTTTCTAACATAGTGAACCAAAAAGAAAGCACCCCTATGTATGACACTATGTCGGAAATCTGCCCCCTAATGTAATAATAAACTACACATCCAAAAAATAAAGGAACAATACATATTTACAGTTTACTGGGCAATTCCACCTAGCTTATTTTCATTATGTACATGTTTCTAATATATGGGAAATACATGTATTTTTACTTAAAAAACAATTTACAGTTCTGCTGTAATTTTACATTAAAAACAATTTCACAAGATGGTCTAAATTCAACAATTACAACAACCGTTAAAAAATAAGCAAGGGCCATTGGCTCTTAAATATGCATAAAATCCCCTGGTAAGTGATAACTCCCATCATTGAGCTGAGCTCAGTGTCTCTGGGGGCTATTCACTAAAAGGTGAGTTCAAGGTGAGCTGAGGTGAGCTGAACAATTAGCTATACATTGTGCAGGGATAAATCTTGTGAGTTTGCTTGGCTGTGGAAACTCACCAGGTCTGTCCCTGCACAATGTATAGTTAAATTGGTGAGATGAAATGTTCATCTCACGTTTTAGTATATATCTCCACCCGTGTTGGAGATTTCACGTTTTCTATTTATATGAACTATTAAATTACCTATTTTAATTCTAGGGTCTATTCAATAAAGAGAGAATATTGAGATGGGAATGTCAAAATTCAGGTCAATGTGGTCGAGTTGGAAAAATTCTCCAATGCAGCTGGATGGAAGAAATTTTGGCTTTAAGTGTGAAATTCCCATCTCAATTCCCCCCCATTCTCTTTTTATTGAATAGACCCTTATATATTTTACAGCCTCAGATTAATACCTGCAGCCCTAGTGTTTAACTTTACAAATGCCAAGCAAACCCCATCTGATGGGAGTATTATATGCAGTTTATCGCCTGTGTATAGCATGACAAGGTCAATATACTCCAGATTGATTGCACTGCTGGCACAGCCGCACCATACATCCAGCCTGTCCCACAACAGGAGCAGGAAGACGAGCCTAAGGACAATGGGTGGAGCTATCACAAGCAAGGCAAGTGACATTTTAGCTTTTTACCTCTTAAGGCCCAGTGGGCTGGAAAATTGTACGGCAGGGTTAAAAAGCCAATCAAACGTTACATTTTTATTTATCGGAAGACCAGATATCAAAGTCCATATTCTCACTAGACAGCGCTTAATTTGCCATGAAGCATTTATGTTCATTCCTTTCTTCTAACTGTCAACAGTCTTACAATTGAATTCTCCTTTTGTGTTTACAACATATTAGTATCAGCTCTATGGCTATAGTGTATTTTAATTCATCTTCAAGGACTCTGTAAATAACCCACAGTCTACATGATAAACCAGCATCAAATAGTCTATTGTTATATTCTACGTACTGTGGTGGGTGACCATTTTCCAAGATTAGAACCTCTATTGTTAAACTATAACCTTATATATACACTAGAACATTGACCAGTCCACAGTTTTCCTGGAGGAGGAGGAAGAGGTAGCCAGAATTTTTCAAAGTGCGCTGTAAGCAAAGTATTTGACGGTTCTATTTGACTCTCAGATATGAAGTGCACCGCAAGACGCAAATGTACTATTTACCACCCAAAACTATTAGAATTTTTCAAAGTGCGCTGTAAGCACAGTATTTGATGGTTCTATTTGACTCTCAGATGTAATACATGTAATGCTATTGCTATTCTATAAATTGAAATAGAGTACCCATTCATACGAATAGGTCAATTAACCTATTCGTATGAATGGGGACTCTATTTTGGTTTATAGAAAGCCAATAGCATTACATACAATGTAATCGCCGAACCCCGAACTCCAACACGGACATACAGTGAAATGTCCGTGTTCGGGTCCGGGGTCCCAAAACCATAAAGTTCGGTATGAACCCAAACAGTGCGGTTCGGGTTCGCTCAACACTAGTTCTATGCTGTCATGCATTTTTTTTGCATAGAAGACCTGGTGACGGCGTGAAACATCCTACATTAAAATGAGCTGTGGTAGTGATCAGTGATCACTTCCACCACTCAGGCAGTGTTTCTGTGATGGCTCGAAGTTGAGGCACCAACATTTTGCCCCCCACACGGCACTGTGACCACTCCAGTTAGTGTTAGCAACTGGGGTTAGGCTTAGCAGCTATGGTTAGATTTAGATTAGGGTTAGTGCCAGGGTTGGGGTCAAAAGATCACTGTAGGTGAAAACATTGAGTTATTGTCACAAGTCAGGCTCATCCAGGCTGTATCCCGTTATTCCTATATACTTTTTTTTACAGCCTGCATCCATATTATCCTGTCTTGAGTTGTTATGTTCCATTCCTGCTCCAAGATGTCTGCAGGGTAGCTACAGCTTCAGCCTCAGTTGTACTGGATTCATCAGCTACTACCACATGGTCCTGGAATGCGGCCGTACTAACCTGGTATTATGTGATATGATGAAAATAATGGTATCTAAAGAAATGGTGTTAAAAACAGTATATGTGTGTGGATTCAGTAAATGAGAAAGAGGAAAATTACAGCTGCACACAAACACCACAGAAGTGTAAAAACAGCTTGTATCCTAAACTGTACAACATTCCAAAAACAGATGTGTCCTCAAGAGTTAAAAAAAAAATACAATATATTGTTTGTATAAATAGACTAAATGAGAAAAAAGAAGCATTACACACATAACAAAAATCCCCAGAAAAATCTCGTCCTTAGGGAGTTTCAGAACTGATGCGACTGGTATGAAATGAATGGTTTAATACTATTTTGTTTACTAAATGTTATTTTTTTGGATAGAATTCTAGAAGTTCAAAGTGCATGGAATAAAATGGTTGTTATTGATCGCTATTAAAAAAAAAAAAAAAAGGCATTTATGAAAAAAGGGACATTCCTGTAAAAGATTTTGTCAATGGAAAAAAAAAAAATAGATTTTAACTCTGATTTTAACTTCTACTTCATTGTATGATTCACTGCGTTCCCATCTCTCCCGTTAACAGTATTCATCCGATGTCTACATTGTGCCATTGTATAAAGCACCCTTAAAATTCATTTGTCCTTCGTGGTGTCCTTGAATCAGTGGGCTTTCTTTGTGCATGGACAAAGCTCAGAATTCCTACAACTGCAAATTCCTTGCTGTTCAATAGCAGAGACAGCCAGGTTTACTGTAACTCAATTGAAAAAAGAATGTAATTCTATAAACGGAAACAATTTTAAAGCTCCGGGTTATTTATTGGGGAACATTTTCTGTAAAGTTATTTTTTGTATTTTATTGAGCTTGTGTTGCATTTTATTTACCTTCTGCATGATTGTTAGGAAAGAAGTGTTAACCTTACAGGACGGCTTAGGTAAATGGGAAAAATAACTAAAAAAAGTCCATTAAATTTAATTTAACAATGTTCGTTAGATAAACATAATTTTTTGTCCATCCCATCTAGTTTGTCCAGCACGAACACACAATTCTCAGTTTTCATTTTCTATTAAAAATATCTGTTTGTGTATCACAGGCAAGCCTTTGAATTGACTCTTCCATGGGTCTATCCCTATTTCTGTGAAAAATCAATTCCTATAGTTCTGCAAATAAGACTCATCTTATTTTTACATGGGGTGTTATTCAAACTCCACCTACTGTTGGTGATGCCCGTCCTCTGTTTTTATAGGTACCCCTTTGAAAATATATTTAGAACAAAACTACATTTAGTGAAAAAAATGTCCTGCACCAAATAACTGAATACTGTGGTTAAAGTAAGCAGGGGGGGGGGGGGGGGGGGGGGGTTTTCAGTAATACAGATTGAGTATCCATTATTCGAAAAAATATTTTTGGGATATGGGTCAGTTTGAATAATGGATACTCACCTTCCTGGCGCCTCGATTGTGAAGCTCTTTTGATTCATCTTCCCAGGTGTTGTACGTTTGGAGCCAGCGCTCACGGGAGATGTAGTTCCCAGAGCTCTACGAGGGGAGGGAGGGGCCACAGATCTTCTCGGCAGCACCGCCTACCAGGTAAGTTCACCAGCTCCACTGCTGTAAATGATCTACATTACCTAAATCCAATGTGATCAAGTTGCTCACACTGAATATAGGTAATGTAGATCATTTATAGGGCTGGTGCTACCAAAACAATCCAGTTAACCGAAAGTATCCATTATCCGAAATGGTGCCGGTCCCAAGAATTTCGGATAAGGAACACTCAACCTGTATTGTGATTTCAGATATTTGGCGCTTTGAGGAAATAACCCTTCTTATGGATGCGCACTACAGGAATATTCAATTTTTGCTAGTATTCAATTAAAAAAGACCTCATGGTGTCTATCTCCCTCTTTGTCAGTCCAAGAACACCACAAATCTCTTTATTAAAGCTGATTTATACGCTTCCAAAAACACCAGAAATGAATACAGACAATGGCTGTAGCAGATTAGGGTAATCCTGAATTGAAGAATTCAAGACTGGTTGCCAGGATAAATCCCGATAGAGTAATTGGCAACCACTCACGAGACCCAAATTCAAGTGAAAATTCATCTTTATTTATAATGCATCAGTAACATCATGGCACTTGTACATTTTGGGTCAGTAGGTATTTTATTGCCAACCTGCATAGCCACATATGGCCAGTGCATACAGCCTAATACATCTTAGGCCCTCGGGTTTTTGACCTGTAAATTCCATAATCCCGCAACAGCCTTTAAATAAATACAGAGCATCATGATACCACATGAGGACCAGAGTTGGATGCCTAGAAAAATATAGTATGGGACAAGCATGTTAATGGCAAGATGTCTTTTAGCGGACTTCTCTGTCCTTTCTATACTGCTATATATCTCTATATTTATTGAGCTGATCAGCAATGCTGGGATGCTGAATAGCATTAGGCTATTGTTTAACTTTTGTCTACGGAATTGAAACTTGTCACCCGCCCCCCAGAGAGAGGAAAAACATTTATTTACCATGAGGAATCATAACGAAGGTGTCTAGACATCAATAAAGTATCTGGTAGTCCAGAGTCTTTGGAGCTAATCATGATTATTTCAGATGTTTATGACTCTTGGATGTGTTTGATATTCCCTCTGAGTAGTTCTTCTCCCTGCTGGATTGTAAAGTCGATCTGTGAATCTGCCTTCTCACTCGTCCTGTGTCTAGGGGGGGGGGGGGGGGGAGGTTTGTAGGTATAAAATGTAATATATTTAAATTTGATAGTTTTATTAAAAGGGTTTTCTGGGTGTCTCAATGTGTGTCTGGATGTCTCAGTGTGTGTCAGGGTGTCTCAGTGTGTGTAAGTATGTGTCTGGGTGTCTCAGTGTGTGTCTGGGTGTCTCAGTGTGTGTCTGGGTGTCTCAATGTGTGTGTATGGGTGTCTCAATGTGTGTGTGTCTCAATGTGTATGTCTGGGTGTCTCAATGTGTGTAAGGGTGTTTGCGTAAGTGTATGTGCATGAGTGTGTCTCAGGGTGTCTGTGAGAGAGTGAGATGGTGTCTGTGAGAGAGATGGTGTGTGTGTGTGTGTGAGAGAGAGAGAGACAGTGTGTGTGTGAGAGAGAGAGAGACTGTGTGAGAGAGAAATAGACGGTGTGTGTGTGTGAGAAAGAGAGATAGACGGTGTGTGTGTGTGTGTGTGAGAGAGAGAGACAGTGTGTGTGTGTGAGAGAGAGATAGACAGTGTGTGTGTGTGTGAGAGAGAGAGAGACAGTGTGTGTGTGTGAGAGAGAGATAGACAGTGTGTGTGTGTGAGAGAGAGAGATAGTGTGTGTGTGAGAGAGAGAGAGACAGTGTGTGTGTGTGAGAGAGAGAGACAGTGTGTGTGAGAGAGAGAGAGACAGTGTGTGTGTGAGAGAGAAACGGTGTGTGTGACAGAGAGACTGCGTGTGTGAGAAAGAGAGACAGCGTGTGTGAGAAAGAGAGAGACTGTGTGAGAGAGAAATAGACGGTGTGTGTGTGTGAGAAAGAGAGATAGATGGTGTGTGTGAGAGAGAGATATACGGTGTGTGTGAGAGAGAGATAGACGGTGTGTGTGAGAGAGAGATAGACGTTGTGTGTGAGAGAGAGAGGGACGCTGTGTGTGTGAGAGAGAGAGACAGTGTGTGTGTGAGAGAGACAGAGAGAGACGGCGTGTGTGAGAAAGAGAGAGAGAGACTGTGTGAGAGAGAAATAGACGGTGTGTGTGTGTGAGAAAGAGAGATAGACGGTGTGTGTGTGAGAGAGAGAGACGGTGTGTGTGTGAGAGAGAGAGAATGTGTGTGTGTGTGAGAGAGAGAGACAGTGTGTGTGAGAGAGAGACAGTGTGTGTGAGAGAGAGAGACGGTGTGTGTGAGAGAGAGAGACAGAGAGAGACGGCGTGTGTGAGAAAGAGAGACAGCGTGTGTGAGAAAAAGAGAGACAGTGTATGTGAGAAAGAGACGCAGTGTGTGTGACAGAGCTCATCTGGGCTCTAGCCCCAGATCATTGGAAGACTTAGCAACACCCCTGCCCGTGTGTTTATTTTGCCTTTTTTTTAAAGCTGTGAACTGTGCTTTGTAATTAGGAAAATGTGTTTTAGCTGCATAAATGCCTGAAATTGCCTGAATCCAACTCCCTGTTAGCCAATTAATGGTATAATTTGAATGCTACGTATTTTATATTTATCCTTATAAATCAGAATATAATGGGATTTTTATTTAAATTGGTCATAACCCACTGTTTACATTCATGAGATTCCATGACAGCCATATGTCCTTAAGGGGTTAATGGGTTAGTATTCATTTCGACGTGATAGTAAGAGAATATCTATTGTTGAAAGTTTGTAGTGTAACCAAATGTCACATCAGGAAAAAGAACATAAGGGTTCATTACCTATTGCTATACCCAGTTGTGTTTGATTGTTTTCCCCCAATGTATGAATGCCCTTAAATAGTTGACTGGAGGTCTACAATTAATGGAGGAGGGCTAGGTGCTGATTGGTGGCTGGGTTACAATGGTGGGTCAATCTCTGAGCAGAGCTTACTCGAGGCAAGAGTTAGCACTTACCATCAGCCATTTTGTTTTTTTCTATCACCATTTGTTCCACTCTTCCTCCTTCTTCTCATATATTACCCAGGGTTGCTGGGGTTTGTTATTTAGCAGCAGGGAGTTTTGTGCTATTCTTCGATTTCTCTCCTGGTTTTATTTATCTTTTAAGACGGTGGATCCTAGATCTGAACTTTCCTTAGCGAACCATAAACAACAGGATGGGAATTTTATCACAACCTTGGTGGAAGCTTGCTCCCGGGAGTTATCAGGTTAATAAACGAATGTTGGTAGCCTAACTCAGGCTAGATGTGGTGATTTGGAGCTGGAATGGTAGCTCCTTACCTAAATTGGCCCAACAGAATATGACCAGAAATGTTGTGATGGTATCCCGGACTCTCCGGGAGCACCCAACTCTCACCCAAGCTATGGTTATGGAGATTTAATTTATCTGGTGGACGTACAGACCATGATACGCAAGTGCGTATTTTGCAGTTCAGCTTTGCAGTTAATCCCTTCCCTGGACTAGGTCCATCCTGTCTGGAAAAGCATTGGGGACATTGGAGTCCATCCTACGGTTAAACGAGCAGTGTTTGATATCTAAGATTGGAATCACCACTCGAACGGTGATGCTTTAATGCCTCGATCTCTCCACGCTCTCGCTCTGATGCTGTTTCTAGACTGCCCCTAGAGGCAGTCAGCAACATTGTAACATTGCAATGTAAAAAAAAAAAAAGGCTTAATTAGCTAAAAATCTAGGGTTATGGTTAGAATAATGGTTAGGGTTACAATTAAATTAGAGTTAGCATAAGGGTTAGGGTTAAAAGTAAAATAAAAGTAGAATAAATGAAGGGTTTAGCATAACAGTTAGGGTTACATTTAATTGGTCACTGTAGGAATAAAACGAAAAACCACTATTTCAGTTTTTTTCCCTATAACTCGCAAAAAAACTGCAGAAAAACACTGAAAAAAACATATTTCTAAACTTGGGAAAAAATTTAGAAACTATTTAGACGGCGTCTTTTTTAATGATTGTATTTCTCTAAATTATTTTTTAGGTCAAAGTTAGAAAAAAGTGGGGGTTTTTTAATTTTTTCGTCATATTTTATGATTTTTTTTTGTAGTACATTATAAGATATATTGATTATAATGTTATCTCACAAAATCCTTCTCATGGCGATAAAAACAATATATAATTTGTGTGGGTACGGTATGTGAGAAAGAAGAAAATTACAGCTAAACACAAACACCCCAGAAATGTCAGTACAGCCCATGTCATCAAGGGAAAGACAAGGTCAAAAGGTCATGTCACTAAGAGCTTAATTAGAATTAATGATTACCTTTATAGTAAGAACCCATATCAGACCAAGATACTAAATGGAGTTTAAAAGGGGGGATGTATTAAAGAGATGCACGTGATGAATCCTATTGTCTTATGTATACCGTGAACTCTCTGGATGCACCAGCACACTGCACACTAGCACAATCCATTGGATACATATGCAGACCCTCAAAAGTGTCCAGTTACATCCTCTAAAATGGTGGAAGTGCAATATCGTACAAACCAATGTTTTGTAATTGTTGGAAGATAAGTTACAGAGATTGGTAGGCTGACAAGACAGTTGGATGAAAAAGATTGAAAGTGTTGCCAAGTGGGGCATTTAAAAGTGAAAGCTGGTGTAGCACCAACCCCTTGAGAGAGTTTAGAGAGCACACCTAGGAAGAGGTGGGATTGTTGTCCTCCTGCCCCCTTGCTAGCCCTCCCCTGCTTTCATGTGTGGGAGTATTTATACGTTACCACCAAAGAGCTTTAAATATCAGTTGTGATAGACTGACCTAATGGGGCAAAGTGCTCCAGAGCATGGGGGTAGCTCCGCACAGGGAATCTGATTTTGTGTTGACTCTGGGCACTTTCCTTACAGAGAGCTAGCTGCCTGACTGAAGCAAACTAGATGACACGTGAGAGATGTTTTAACCTCTTGAATGTCAGCTATCCAAATGTCAAGGAAAAATCTATTAAGATAATGCAGTAGTTCAATTGTATTCTTTAGGTAGATTCACCTGCCTTTATAAAAACTTGTAGTAGCATGCGGAAGTCAGAATTCCATTTATAAGTATAGTTATATTTAATATACGTCTCCTTTCTCAGCGATTCTCCGTGCTAGGCAGATATGAAACAATTAATAGCTATAAATATTGGTGTGAAATCACAACTTAGTGAAAGGTGAAATAAATGTCACTAACCAGATGTTATAGAGAAAACTTGAAACTACAGAAAAAAGGGATGAATTGTCAAATCTCCCAGCAATGCCGAATGTTTTAGCAGTAACTAAACCAGAATGTTGTGTGCAATACAAAATAGAACATCTTAGGGTCTCAAGAGGACTCCAAGAGTAACAAATTACTTAAAATGTCAAATGATATTACTATGTGAATTGTGCCTGCTTTAATTAGTTAGCTGTCCTACAGAGGACAGAAGAGGCCTTAATAAATAATGGTTTTATGAGTGTACACTATCTCATTTTAAAGGGCTGTACTGCTATGACACAATATGTTGTATTTGTTTGCGACAACCTACATTCTAACAAGTAACAATTTCTACTCAACGAGATAAAACATCTACAAAAAATACATTCCATTATTGGCCATCTTAGCAACTTATCTGTAGTTTGTTACATTCAAAATGTTAATGCCATGGACTGTGCCTAATTGTATCACATTACATTAACATTTATTTATGTAGCACCCACAATTTATGATAGTGCTGCTACAGAGCATATTGGAGAGCTACATACTAAATTAGTCAAACAAGAACAGAGAGTCCTGCTCGCAACCTTACAATCTAGAGGGAGCGGGAGGCATGCGACACATATGGAAGTGAAGAGGTCAATGGAAGGTGGTGGTAGTAACTGTATTAGGGATGGTTGGAGCTAGGTGAGTTTGGCTAGAGATGACATGTGTGTTCTAGCTGGATCAGTTGAGATTACATTAATTATGTGGGTTCTAGTTGGATGAGCTGTAAGTTTCCAATATCTAACAGTGTTTGAGGACATTGAGATCTAAGTGGGATTAGTTAGAGGTTAATTAACAGGTATTCTAGTGGGATGAGTAGTGAGCTTCCTAAAAGAGATGAGTTTTGAGGGACTTTCTGAAGTTTGAAGAAGAGGGCGAGAGCTGGATGATCTGAGGAAGGGAACTCCAGTGATAGAAACCAGTTCAGGCAAAATCTTGCAGGCGGGATTGGAAAGAGGTGATGAGGTTGTAGGTGGACCCCAAGTCCATTTGAGGAGTGTTGGGGCCAAGAAGGGTAGTGAAAGTTTATTGGGGAAGGCAATTTAGGGAAGGGGCTGAGGAGTGGAGGGCTTTGTACGTTCATGATAGACTTTTACATTTTATCCTAGAGCAGATGGCAAGAGGAGGCAGAGGAGAGCATTAAGTGTTGTGAAGAGATATTGGGGATTTGACGAGAGGGTTAATATTAAGCTTGAGAGGTATCGTTGCTTGGACTGAGACAGAGCAGAGTTAAATGAGCACAGCATGAATTTATAATGAAGACAATACTACTTGGATAGGGAAATTCCTAAGATGCAGCTTAGCTGTACAGGTACATTTTTAAAGGTTGCATGTTGGCTTTGCTTGTCATGTTTGTCACGGCTTGTCATGGTTGGTTGGATCTGCGGGCATGTTTGGCACCAACAGAAGCAATGTTGCCACGGGCAGAGGTGAGCATGCTGTTGTTAACAGATTCCACTGGATATGAGATGAAAAGAAAGAAGGAGAGAGAGCTTCAAAGTGTGGAGTGTTGGGAAGGTGGAGTTATATAGCAGTCTTTGGAATTTAGTTGGTGGATGACGTGCAGTAGTAGTTGGCTAAGATAAGGGTGGGGTCGAAGGTAAAAAGGTGGTGGTCATGCAGGGGGGAAGGAGAATGGGAGAAGTTAGAGATGGCACATGACTTAGTGAATGCTAGGCCTAGTGTATGACTTAGGATTGTAAAAGCAGCTGCATTTTTGAGAAATAAATCAGTTCTAGCTGCATAAAAGCATAATTAAAAAAATTGACTTTAACTGTTAAATTTCAATTCAAAACTGCAATTCCTCTTTACTTACTGTTTTGTTCTTTGCATTTTTTGATTATTAGAGTCTTTAGCTGCCAGCTAGAGTATTGCGAATATTCATACAATGGTCACTGACTAGAAAGTGCAAACAAAACAATAACTAATGGAGTCCCTGTGATGTCATGCACAGCTGGACTGGGCCAACTCTTTTGATTGGTGACAAAAATTATGAGGTAGATCTTTGCTCTTAACGCAGTCCATACCCCCTGAGAGCCTTACAAAACCTCACCAACTCAACCTCGGTTTTTCGAATATGTCCCTAGAGTTCCTTTCAGCACAATGCTTGTCCCATCTCCTATTCCATTGCCTTTTGCATATTTCTTTGATACTGAATTTTATTCTACTGTTTGCTTTTTCTATCAATTTTTAATCCTGCTTCCTGGATATATTCGATTTTGGACTTCCTGACCTCTCTTACTCACTTTCCTGTGCCTTGCTTAGGATTTTAATACATCTCTTGGGTAGATCTGACTTTAATGAAGACTTCCTGGTCAGTGGGCCCACTATACAGGTGTTTAACCCCCTTTACCTGGGCTCCCATGTCTACCTCCATCCTGCAGAACCTAACATGGCATACAACACCCACTGGGTAGCCAATACATCTCACATACCCCACAACCACAGATTGACAGGAGGGAGCACTCACCTAAACAAGCATTCATTATAACATGCTTACTCAAATGTCTGTATGCACAATACACAAACCAGAGCACAATATAATCAACTATAATCTGTAGTTTTCCTTAAGTTTTCCTTAACTTAGAATAACCTAAGATTGCAAAACTGGAGATTTAGTCCCATTATATGGGTCCTAACATAAAATACTGTTGCTTATAAAGAGTTTACTCTTCAATTATTTTGCTTATCAGGGCCTTCAGTCTCTGTTGCACCAGTACTGTGGTTCTTAGTTTCCAGAGGTATGGTCAGTGTCTCACAAGTCCCCGGTTACTGGAATCTCAGACTCAACCTAGCAGTACTTGCAGGGGCGTATCGTGCCCCTGAGAGCACGCCTGTCACTCGTTGGCACAATGTATCTCATGTATTTACAGGGTTTCTGTGCTGAGAACAGCCAGCACACAAACCCCTGCAATACACGAGATACATCCGAGTGACTGACGGCAGCTGCGAATTCGGCAATAAAGTCACTCACTCTGTTGCCAATTAGACCAGCACGAAAAGTATATGCATTTTACGAATTTGCAGCTGCCATCTGTCTCCCAGATGTGTTTCTGGGGTTTGTGTGCTATCTGTTCGGAGCACACAGCCCCAGAAATACACAGTGCGGCTCCATGCTGTGTATTAGTACAGAGCATCCGCACCTGAGCACCTGGCCATCAGGCTGAAAAACCCATCCGAATCTTTAGTTCCAGATTCTACCTGCTTTGTCCTTTCTCTTTCGAACTCCGCATTATGGTTCCAGACCTATCTTTTGTTACAAAAGGTCATGGGAATTTTTATATATATATATATATATATATATATATATATATATATATATATATGAAAGTGCAGAACTAAAAATGAATCTATTTTCTGCAAAAGGCAATAAGTTGCAATCATCTTCAGCTAAATTTGAAATCTTGTCACCCAAACCCATCCACTCAAAATGTAATTGAGGGCCAGTAAAGTATTGTAGAAGAGATGTGAGGTGGAGAGCCCATTTCTATAAATATTTAAAGCCAGGTGCTTTGTCCAGAGCTCTCCTTTGTGCCATTCCAATGCAATAAAAATGTAGATTATGGAATAAATGGTCCTAGTATTTGAATAGATTTAGAACAAGCCAAACAGGCTCCTTAAATACAATAACAAATTGTTGTAATGATTCTTGGGTATTTCAATATAATTCGACAACGGGCAGTATTTAATGGATATACATATTATTATTATTATTTTATTTTGTTATTTAATATTATTATTATTTTACTAAACCAAGCCCCCTACACACAACTGATTTTTGTGGAATACAATAAGATACTTCTATTAGAAATACTTTTTTTTTTTTATCACCTAATATAACTTAGCCCATAGATTACCTTTCCTTCACGGAGTTGACAATCTCATTTCGTTGACTGACGTTCAATGGAAAAAATCCACCTTTTTAAAAGAGTCTATGAAAAAAAAAAATCAAATTTCCCATTAACCGCCATTCAACATATCATTGTCCAGAAATCCACTAGGGCTTAGGGAAATAATCCCCAAAAGTGATTTTCGGAGTACCTGAGTGGATGGCTCTTTCATGTCGGAAAGAGAAAATAAGTTATGCCAAATTCAATGTACAAAATGAACAGAGTCCCAAGCCAATACGGTAATGCTTGAATATTCTATAGTGGAGTGTGACGGTAGAAGAGAACCAGCTGGTCAAGCTCCATCATTCTAGAATTGCTTTATGGTGCTGCTACGACCACTGGAATGTTAGAACATGCATCTACTACTGTTTCTGTAAAATAGAATCTTCTCGTGTGAATCAAGCTGGCTTGAAACATATCACCAGAGTCCTCCTAAAAAAAGGAATATACCAATTTAGTCATCATTAACAGGTTTTCAGCTTCTTACTTTTCTGGCCCTCCCACTCAGCTCAAGAGTTTGTCAAAATGGAAATAAGTAACACTGTAAAAGTGTACCCCTCAAAAAGTGTAGGGTCTACTCAACAAAGAGAGCAGGGAACAGAAGGGAACAGAAACAGGAATTTCAAACTTAAGGCCAAAGTATTTGGAATCATTCATGCTGCATTGGAGACTTTTTCCCAACTCAGCTACATTGGTCTAAAGGTGGTAAATTCTTTATTCAGTAGATCTTTTAAAGTTTACCAGATAATAACTTACAATTGTGCTCACATTTCAGAGTCCCCTTGTCGCAGACAACATTAATGCTATGCCATGCTTGTAACACCTCTCACTTGAAGTCCAGGAATAGCTGCAGGCAACATGAACTGAGGGTCCCAAGGCCTCCAACGGAACTTTCAATTTTACAGACTCTCTTCTTTATTTAATCAGAACTCAAACTCAGAGAGAAATACCCTTATTTTATAACATGTCTCCAACTTGTGCCGAAAAGAACAGGGCTAAGCTCTGCTTGATAAGGAGACACATAGTAGCCGTCCAACCTACAGGAAGTCAAAAAAGCTGTCTGCTAAATGAAGTCTGGATCATAGCAATGATGAGGTCTATTCGGCGTTCTGGCTGTTACCACAAGCAGTGTCCTGAAAATTATTGTCAATTATGTTTGATGAACTTCTGTTTTCTTTTTTGTCATATTTTTGTTACGTTATTGCTTCTCTGTAGTAAAGAACAGGTGCTGAGTGGACTAAACATCAACCGGAACAAACACGGATGGCAACCAAAGGTTTTCAAGGGGATAGACGAAAACTATAAGTATATAATATAAGACTCAGGACTTATATTTTTGTTCGTGGAAGCGTGTAGAAGATTTGGTTGGCATCCATGTCCATTCCTGATGAAATGTGTGGCTTTATGCTGCATTTAAGTCATAGGTGTCTTCACAGGATAGCCATTATCTGATTGTAATGTGTGACTTTTTAGTGGGATGGTCTTCAGAACCATTCCTGGAATGGAATCTAAACCAATTTTTGAGGTTCTACCATTTACTGGAAATATTAGCAAACTATATCGACCTAACCCTTTTTTTTTTATTTCCCAAAAATCACATATTATGGCAATGCATAAGCCTAGAATCATTATGATATTACGCTCTCCCACCAGACCGTACAGTGCATTTAAATAGTTAATATCCCAGGTCTCTGGAGAACAAAGAAGAGTAGAAAAACAGAATTCTTTTTTTTCATTGGTAAAAAAATATCTGTCTTTTGTAAGGGCCCTGACATTTCTGATGGGGGCCTGCCAGTGTGGTTGGGGGGTATTTATGATAGGAGCTGCACCCCGGTAAAATAAATGCAAAAAAAACCCCATTCATCTTCGCACTTTAATTTACCAGCCAAAGAAAGACAACCTTAATGTGAATTAATACCGGGTCAGTGGCTAGCCAAGTGCCCCACGCCACGAACAATACATTTAATAAATACAATAAAAACATTTTTAAAAATCCCTACCTACCCTCCCTCCAATCTCTACCTTGTAAGGGAAGTGGCTTCAATATAAATATAGAAAATGTATCACCTTATGGCTTGATATGCAAATTACACATTTCCCGTTGAAGCTCCAGGTGATGTATTAACTGGAGACACCACAGACACCTTATGTGTCTGTGGTATCTCCAGTGATATTGCGACAAGCGTACGCAATATAATATATCACCTGTTAGTTATGAAAAGTGGTCAAACTGGATTGGCAAGATTGGCTAATTATAGGACCTTACTAAGCTAGGATTGGGAGGGAACTATGATCTTCGTCCCCAATGCTGTTGTTGTTGTTGTTTTAATGTGTCTTCTTTGTGAATATATCTTCTACTCAGATAAAGGTTGATATACAGAGCCCCAGGGAGCCCGGGAAATATCCTCAAGCTCTATTAACAATGTAAACATGTGGCTGGTTTGTGATGTAAGAAGTTTTTCTATAGTGAACGAAACTGAGGTATAGGTAATTTTACATTTATTTTTATATATGTTGTATAACTGATAATAAAAAGTAATTTTCAAGCAAAAAAAAAAAAATGTAAGGCGTACACTTCTCATAATTCATGTATTTGCGTGCAGTTCAGATCATCCGAAATCATTAGATTATTTTTATTCTTTCCATGCTTGTCTCAGGAACATTTCTAATAAAGAGCATCACATTTCTCTGAGCTGCTCTGCAAGTCTAGAAACCACAGTAGCTGTTGCAAACACTTTGGTTTAATTGCCGTATGCCGTAATGTCAATTTCCCAGACTTCCTTTTGACAGCAGTGTAAACACGTTTAACTTGATTAGTCCAATATGATTAATCATTATAGGAGATTTTTTTTTTTGTGTGTGTGTGTTTGGTTTAAAGCCAGCGCTTCTGGCTCTGGAATTATTGAGTATTATGGGAGCTTTGTGAGAAGCTCTGTGATTATCCTTATCTCTTCCACTCTTGCTACCTTGGCTTTGTGTATTGTGTGAAGGACACATTTGTTTACTAAATCCATTTTGTAAGGCGTTCTTTGGAGACACCCGTTACACTGCCATATATTGCGTGTGTGTTTTTTCGCACCATGCTTGTAATGTCACATTGTTCATCTGCAACATTTTACGAAAATAGTAATTTGCTGGCTTAACGTATCCCCCGGTAGTATATCAAACGACAATAAACTTTTGTTAAGTAAAGAGAGGTGAAAAAAAAAAAAACCTCAGAGCAAATATCGATAGTTATATTATCATATGACGACTTTATGTCACAGGAATGGGTTTGAGTCAAATTTGGGGTGAGGTCAAAATACTGAAGAGAAAACCGGAACATCAAACGTCAATGGATACAAATACCTAACTGAAATGCAAGTTACTTTTTAAATCTGTGCTATAGTTTAAGTTTTATTAACCCCTTTAGGACATGATGCATCTGGAGGAGGCCATTTTTTTTTTTTAAAACAGTCATATTAAATTCATATTCATAAATTAGGCATCTAAAAAAGTGATGGAATGTTTCTAAATGAGAGAGATAAATTATAATTCAACAAACACATAATAAAAATTCCCCAAAATGCAATTTTTCTGAAGGGGCTAACGAGTTCAAAGGAACTAAGGAAACATGGTTCACCCTCATTACACCACTGACCAGCTTCTTAACAATCAAGATATGACGCATGTGAACTCTAGAGGTTTTCTCTCTAGTGCTCCTACCAAAAGAGAAAAGGAATTCATTAACCAGACTGTTCTTTTCCTGACCTCCAGTGTTTTTGTTCTCTTGACCTCTGGAGTCACATGCTCTTGTGGTTTGCTAAAATAAGGGGTTTCCCCCTTTAATACAAAAAGGGTGACATGCTACAAGTTCTTTCATGGGTCAATGGGTTGATAACTGTAGTCAGTTTGTCGAATGCAACATTTTTCCCAGTGTCCTTTGGTCTCTTTCTTTTGTTCCCATTTTAAAGCATTGACCAAATGGAGTTAAAACTGGTGCACTCTCCACCTACTTGCGTACCCGAATCCAAGGCACTTAAACCTTAAACCTTGCTCGTTTATCTTTCTAAATGAACTAATCTTGAGCTTGGTCAACTTTGATCAACAGTTTTAAAAAAAAAACTACTTTACAGTGTTATAGGGGGGCACGTGTATTCTCTCTGCATAGGAGCATCTGGCAAGTTCATGTGTGTAGTTCACATGAGTATATTTCAGAGTCATGGGCAAGTGTGCTGGAACTGGCTGGAGAAGTAGTAGACTCAAGACTAAGCATAGGGTGGCCATTCTCCCTGCAATGGAAAACAGGTGGCCAAAATATAAACAAGAGGTCCAAGGCAGACCAGCTCTGATACGTCCAGAAAATTTACCCTAAGGGAATAATGTGGCAGGACATTTTTATTACAGCCACGAAGAATCTGTCATCAGGTTACAAGATGCTTTTAGCAACTTGCTTTTTCCCTTCTCTCTGCTCACAGTAAGGCGTTAGACATCTGTAATCCAGAAAAAAAAAAGAAAGATGGAAAGCAAGACTGTACTACAATGTAAAAAAAAAAAAAAAAAGTGTTATAATGGTGCCGGTCTTAAGTGATTGGAATGCTGAGAGCATGTCCTAAGAGGAAAGAAAAGATTAATACATTTTTAGGAAGAGAAAAGACTTTAGTTGTAAGTATGTGAAGTGTCTGTTTGTACCGCTTGACCCTGGCTTTTATCAGAAGAAGGTCATATCAGATTAGGATGCACAGGGAGAGAAAGGGAATATTCCTGGTTAAAGGGCTTGTGTCGGGGAATAATTAAATTCTGTTTAATTAAAGGACTGCATGACATGTAGACTTTTTAAATAGAGATGTAAATAGAGATATTATGGAATAATACATAAAAAGTACCTTATTGAGCCCTCTGTGCTCTGTATGGCTCTCCCGAGGGGGCAGACATGTTTTTTAGAATCTTGGGTGACACCCATCTAACTCAAGATTCAGAGCAACATGTCTGCCCCCTGATAGAGCAGTATGGAGCAAAGAATGTTTAATAAGATACTTTATTTGTATTCTTTCATTAAAACATAGAAATATAGAAACATAGATAAGAACCATTGGGTTTATCTTGTCTGCCCAATTTCTCCTTAAAAAAATCTAAAGGCTTTCTTCAGTCCCTGGCCTTGTCTTAAATATAGGATAGACGTCTGCTGGAAGGCGATTCCATACATCCACTACCCTCTCAGTAAATTAATACTTCCTGATATTACATTTAAATTGTTGCCCCTCTAATTTAAGACTATAGTCTTCTCTAGTTGTGGTAGTTTTTCTTTGTTTAAATATACTTTCCTCCTTTACTGTGTTGATTCCCTTTATGTATTGACATGTTTCTATCCTACCCCCGTCTTGTCTTTCTTCTAATTAAAAATAACATCATTTTTATGCCGACAAGTGCCTTTTAAGTATTCTGGCGACAAAGGGGAAGATACATGGGGAGAAAGATAATCCCTCTTTAAGGATTCTATGGTGTGCTATTATGTACATGTTTCCATATATGACATTTACACACTTCTATATAACCAGCTTTGATTCACTTTCTATAGTATATTTTAATACATACAATACAATCAAGGGTACAGCAAGACCCCATTAAAGTGACACACTGCCTCCCTGTGGCTTTAGGATTTATTTACTTTATTTTTTTTTTATAAACAATATGGTATAGTGCAAGTAAATAACCACTTCCTTTTGCAATGGAGAGAATTACTAAAATGTCATACGACTGCACAATGTGTCGTGTATCAGTAACCTTGCCAAGAATAAAAAGAAACATTAGTTGCATTATATTTTTTTTATCATGATTTAAAAGCGCACAGCCATAGGTTATGTTGATGTGCCATTTCACACATTGCCTTTTAATTCTCATGCCTCTGACATTTGAAAACACTAGGTTTTAGTTTCTGCTCTCCATTCGATATTGTTGGAAATCCTCATTACATCCTCAATAAAACAGATAAACCCAGGATGTCGGAACAATGTTTCATTGCACATAAGGATAGGGCTGGGGACATCTAAAACTTGACCGGTTGTGGACTCTGATTCCCATCAACCTTGGCACGGCGTCTGAAAATTGTATAGATCACGAGTTATGGTTAATGTTTTGTTTACATACCTGGGTTGGAATCACAGAGAGGCCTGCAGTGAGCTTGTGCCTATATTGGGGTAACACATTCAATGTATAGCTTGGAGGAAAGACGTAACATGGGGGATATGATAGAAACATTTAAATACATAAAGGTAATCAACACAGTAAAGGAAGAGAGTATATTTAAAAGAAGAAAAACTACCACAATTAGAGGACATAGTCTTAAATTAGAGGGGCAAAGATTTAAAAGTAATATCAGGAAGTATTACTTTACTGAGAGGGTAGTGGATGTATGGAATAGCCTTCCAGCAGAAGTGGTAGAGGTAAACACAGTCAAGGATTTTAAGCATGCGTGTGATAGACACAAGGCTATCCTAGCTATAAGACCGGGAACGGGGGACTAATAAAAGTACTCAAAAACAAATTGGGCAGACTAGATGGACCGAATGGTTCTTATCTGCCGACACATTCTATGTTTCTATGTAATGTACAATGGATATGGCTAGCTGTATCATCATTACATGCAATTATTAGATGTCAGAGCATTTAAAAAAAATATTTATAAGAGTTTTACTGAGACTTTTTTTAACATATTTCGAACACATACAGAGCAAAGTAATACATAAAACAAGAAAATAAATAAAATAACTAATAAATTATAAACAGTGATACCATATTTCATCTTTAGTCTTCTGAAGGGGGAGTAATAGTCTTTTTGGAAAATGGAGGTGCCAGTTCTTTCCTATATAAAGAATATCATGTAATATCATGTGTTATCACACTCTACTACACTAAGGAATAAAAAGTTTTAGTACTCTCCTATATTAGGAGACAAAAGTCTCCAGTAGTTTCCTATACAATGGAATACACTATTCCAGTACTCTCCTATACACAGGAATAAAAAGTTTTGGTACTATCCTATACCAGTGAATAAAAGGTTCTGTTATTCTGCTATACTAGGGAATAAAAGGTTTCGTACTCTGCTATAGTAGGGAATTAAAGGTTTCATACTCTGCTATACTAGGGAATTAAAGGTTCCAGTACTCTCCTCGACAAGGGAATACAAGTTTCTGGTACTCTCCTATACAATGGAATACAAGTTTCTGGTACTCTCCTATACCAAGGAATTAAAGGTTCCGGTAATCTCCTATACAAGGGAATATAAGGTTCTGGTATTCTGCTATACTAGGGAATAAAAGGTTCTGTACACTGCTATACTAGGGAATAACATTTTCTGGTACTCTCCTATACTAGGGAATAAAAGGTTCCAGTACTCTCCTATACTAGGGAATAAAAGGTACAGGTACGCTCTTATACAAGGTAATAAAAGGTTCATGTACTCTCCTATACTAGAGAATAAAAGGTTCCGGTACTCTCCTATAATAGGGAATCGAAGGTTCATGTACTCTCATAAACTAGGGAATAAAAGGTTCAGGTTCTCTCTTATACAAAGTAATAAAATGTTTTAATACGCTCCTATACACAATAATAAAATATTTCAGTACTCTCCTATAAAAGGGAATAAAAGGTTCAGGTACTCTCCGATACTAGGGAATAAAAGGTTCAGGTACTCTCTTATACTAGGGAATAAAAGGTTCAGGTACTCTCTTATACAAGGTAATAAAATGTTCCAATACTCTCCTATACACAATAATAAAAGGTTCCAGTACTCTCCCATACTAGGACATACAAGGTTCCGGTACTCTCCAATACTAGGGAATAAAAGGTTCCGGTACTCTCCTATACTAGAGAATAAAAGGTTCTGGTACTCTCCCATACTAGGGAATAAAAGGTTCTGGTACTCTCCTATACAAGAGAATACAATGTTCTCATGCTCTCCTATACTTGGGAAAAAAAGTTTCAGGTACTTTCCTATAGTAGGGAATATATAGGTTCCAATACTCTCCTATAGTAAGGAATATATAGGTTCCGGTACTCTCCTATACTAGGGAATATATAGGTTCTGGTACTCTCCTATACAAGGATAACACAAGTCTTTGGGACACCCTGGCGATGTATTGTGATTTTAGAGAAGTTTCTGGTACGGGATTTCTAGCATTGCTGCATCTTGATTCCTATCAGAGCTTAATTCATCTCTTGTAAGCTATTTACATTTCATGCAGCTCATTGACAGAACAGCACAGTGTCTGTGTGCAGACCCACAAGGATATTAAAATGTTTTAGTACATGACTTTGTTATCGCCAGGGGACTAATTTAGCCCCTGCTGGCTCAATTATGTCATTTTCCAACAGTGCAAGAGACGATCCCCGCGCTCCTATATATAAGTGTCCAAGAGCTCGCCTGATACCCACTCCTGCTATTTAAGTGCCACTTACATCCTTAATTGTCCATCTGAGAGTATTCACAGTTGTGCAGCCTTCTAAATCACAGGCAGATTCTGCCAGCACACATTCACTCCATGCCTCATGTTACATTGTCTTTGGTTGAAGAACAGCGAGCCATAACTCCGCCACGCTGTAGTGCCAAAGCATCCTGCAGCCTTACTGGGCTAAGTTTGAAAAAGCCCCCTGGGCTGAGAATACTAAATTGCTCCTTCTTTAATATAGTTTCATAGCAGTCATTTTGCATACACCTTCAAACCAATACATGACTTGTTGGGGTGCTCAGCTACTTGGGAGGCTAATTTACTCACCTTTCGCTCCCTGTAGGTTCTTTCAGAAGGTGCCTAAAGCTCCATGATTAAAACTTAGTAAAATGCTAGTGACCTGAGTCTATATGTGTTTTTTTTATTTTTTTTTTAGAATTAGTCATGTGACAAGTGGCTTAACTTTCAAAGACTGGATTTATCTTACCTTTGAATTATTCAATTTAAGGAAATACAGATTCCCTCGGGGAGAAGTTAATCCATTGTATTCAGGAGCTCAGCTAAGGAAAATACAAGCAAGATGCATTTAAGAGGTGCTCTAGATTTTATAAGGTACAGGTGCGTACCTAGAGCATTTGGCACCCGGGGCGGACCCCGAGTGTGGCACCCCCCCCCCCCCACAATAAAAATGCAAGAAAACACCCACAATTTTTTTCAATGTTTGAAAATTGTACAATTATAGTTACCAGGAATAGTGTGCCAGTCAGATACCAGTAATATTGTGCCAGTCAGATACCAGTAATATTGTGCCAGTCAGAGCCCAGTAATAGTGTGCCACTCAGAGCCCAGTAAGTGTGCCAGTCAGAGCCCAGTAATAGTGTGCCACTCAGAGCCCAGTAATATAGTGCCACTCAGAACCCAGTAATATAGTGCCAGTCAGAGCCCAGTAATATAGTGCCACTCAGAGCCCAGTAATAGTGTGCCAGTCAGAGCCCAGTTATATAGTGCCACTCAGAACCCAGTAATGTGCCAGTCAGAGCCCAGTAATAGTGTGCCACTCAGAACCCAGTAATATTGTGCCAGTCAGATACCAGGAATATTGTGCCAGTCAGAGCCAGTATTATTGTTTGTGCTAGTCAGAGCCCAGTAATATAGTGCCAGTCAGTGCCCAGTAATAGTGTGCTAGTCAGTGCCCAGTAATAGTGTGCCAGTCAGTGCCCAGTAATAGTGTGCCACTCAGAGCCCAGGAATATTGTGCCAATCAGATGCCCAGTAATATTGTGCCAGTCAGTGCCCATGAATATTATGCCAGTCAGATGCCAAGTAATTTTGTGCCAGTCAGTGCCCAGGAATATTATGCCAGTCAGATGCCCAGGAATATTGTGCCAGTCAGTGCCCAGGAATATTGTGCCAGTCAGTGCCCAGTAATAGTGTGCCAGTCAGTGCCCAGTAATAGTGTGCCAGTCAGAGCCCAGTAATAGTGTGCCAGTCAGATGCCAGGAATATTGTAACAGTCAGAGCCCAGTAATATAGTGCCAGTGAGTGCCCAGGAATATTGTGCCAGTCAGTGCCCAGTAATAGTGTGCCACTCAGAGCCCAGGAATAGTGTGCCAGTCAAATGCCCAGTAATAGTGTGCCACTCAAAGCCCAGGAATAGTGTACCAGTCAAATGCCCAGTAATATTGTGCCAGTCAGTGCCCATGAATATTATGCCAGTCAGATGCCAAGTAATTTTGTGCCAGTCAGTGCCCAGGAATATTGTGCCAGTCAGTGCCCAGTAATAGTGTGCCAGTCAGATACCAGGAATATTGTAACAGCCAGAGCCCAGTAATATAGTGCCAGCCAGAGCCCAGTAATATAGTGCCAGTCAGAGCCCAGTAGTATAGTGCCAGCCAGAGCCCAGTAATATAGTGCCAGCCAGAACCCAGTAATATAGTGCCAGCCAGAGCCCAGTAATATAGTGCCAGCCAGAACCCAGTAATATAGTGCCAGTCAGAGTCCAGTAATATAGTGCCAGTCAGAGCCCAGTAATATAGTGCCAGCCAGAGCCCAGTAATATAGTGCCAGTCAGAGCCCAGTAATATAGTGCCAGCCAGAACCCAGTAATATAGTGCCAGCCAGAACCCAGTAATATAGTGCTAGTCAGAACCCAGTAATATAGTGCCAGTCAGAACCCAGTAATATAGTGCCAGACAGAGCCCAGTAATATAGTGCCAGCCAGAGCCCAGTAATATAGTGCCAGTCAGAACCCAGTAATATAGTGCCAGTCAGAGCCCAGTAATATAGTGCCAGTCAGAACCCAGTAATATAGTGCCAGCCCCCCCCCACCCCCCACCCATCACTTACCAAATCGCTGCTTCTCCCGAACGGACGACTCCTCCGTGCAGTCTTCCCTCCTGCACGGAGGAGGGAAACACAGTCGCCGTATGTGACGTATCGTCACATCCGGTCGCTGTGATTCTTTTTTTTTTTTTTTCTTTTTTTCACCCGGCGTCCGCATCCAGAGGATTCGGCCGCCTGAAAAGAAAAAAAAAAAAAAGGTAAGCAGCGCGGGGGGTGCCGGCAGCACCGGTGGCACCCCCCTAGTCAGTGGCACCCGGGGCGGGCCGCCCCCCGCCCCCCCCTCGGGACGCCACTGATAAGGTATGCCTATATGTTGTTGTTTTTTGTTGTTTTAGCAATGGCATTAGCCAAGGAAAGAGTCAGTAGGCTAAAATAGTTCCTGGACTCAAACATCTGATGTCATGTGGCATGAGAAGGTAGATCTGCTGTTTAATTCAGCACATGATATCAGATCGCCACAGGTTAAGAGTCTCCTCTCTACAGTGCAGTAATCCTAAATCTGAATGTGTCATCTGGCAGTACAGATATATGATAAGATAGAATCATTTCCTTAGATAATGAAGTCATAATTTTTTTTTTTTAAATGCGTTTAAAAAAACACTGAAATGTTTTACTTCCTTTGGCCCCTTTCAGTATCATGTACTGCCTGGGTAAGGTAATAAGTGAATCCCAAAACTACTGGCTATAGCATGACCACGTTAGTGGTGAGAAGTAATCAGTGTGGGTGATAATTACTCAGTAATTAGAAAAATAGCAACAAAATGTTTGTAGCGGTACTGTCTTGTTTGTAGCGGTATTCTTTTGTTTGTAGTGAAATTCTCTTGTTTGTAGTGGTATTCTCCTTTTTGTAGAGGTATTGTCTTGTTTGTAGAGGTATTTTTTGTTTGTAGTGGTATACCATTGTTTGTAGAGGTATTTTCATGTATATAGAGGTATTCTTATGTTTGTAGAGGTATTGTCTTGTTTGTAGAGGTATTGTCTTGTTTGTAGAGGTATTGTCTTGTTTGTAGAGGTATTGTCTTTTTTTTGTGGTATTCTCTTGTTTGTGGAGGTATTCTCTTATTTGTAGAGGTATTGTCTTTTTTGTAACAATATTTTCTTGGTTGCAGAGGTCTTATCTTGTATGTCAGCTCTCTACAGGAGACATACAAAACATAAAACATATACAACAAACAGATAACAAGCTATGTGGAACTGCCAATTTATCTATAAGGGGACAAACCGGGTGAGTTTCTCCTGCCCAAAAACCAGAAATGGACCTCTCTAATGCATTGAAAAAATGTGAGGGTTTTTAAAAGATTTCTCTGCATTATCCATGGCCAATTGAGGTCTTATAGAACGAGGGATGTACCAGGTTTGTCCCTGCACTATGTATAGGTAAGTTGGTGAGATGGAATGTTCCTCTCACCTCAATTCATCTGCAACCCATCTAGTCAATAGGCACCTACAATACTATGGTCTCCTTGCACCCCTCACTCCACTAGCTCTCTAAAGTCATGCCATGTTAATCTGTTAACATGTTAATGTATGCATTGTGCTTCAACACATTCCTAATTACTGGCACAGATTTGATTTAAGCTCTGTAAAAAAAAAAATGGTTGTCCTAGTATTTACTCCCATTCAGTCCTACCTTAACCATCTGTATCCAGGTTGAATCTAGAAGGGCTATCCCATGGAAGGGATGCATAGCTTGTGCACAGGAAGACATACAAAGACATGTTGGTAACAGACAAAAATGAACCAGCCGCTGTCAGCATCCTGCTGAAAGTAAAGGTCTCCTCAAGGCATAGTCCGGCTCCACTTGTGGCTGTAAAAAGATCTTCTCGTGAACACTGGATTAAGGGTGCTCCGTCAGGCTGTAGAGGTAGCAACATCAAAGCAAAAGAACGAAAACGCATGCACTCCGTGTTCTGGTCACAAAGTAAGTGATTTATTAAATAAGGATCCGACAGAGAGTATAAGTCAGCAGGAATACATATGTGACGAAAAAAAGAAACGTATTTGCCTTCCGCGTTTCGCGTGGAATCACGCTTAATCATAGGCTGTGATTAAGCCTATGATTATGCGTGATTCCACCCGAAACGCGGAAGGCAAGTCCGTTTGAAAGGGACAATAAATAAATTAAGTTCCCAGTGTAACGAGAGGGGAGCTGCAATCTCTGGGCAGGTGCACCATAGTATAAACATATGTTAAAATAGGGTAAAAAAAAATAGTTTAATTGAAAGATGCCATCTAGTGTAAGCATATTATATAGAAACAATTTAACTAAAGTATACAAATACATTATCTGATAGAGCTCTGCTTTTACAACTCTATCAGGAGGAAGACGTCTTGGGTCAGATTTTCCTTCATATGACCCAAGATTCATGAACAACATGTCCACCCCCAGATAGCACTATACAAGCAGAGGGGGCTCAATACAAGCAGAGGGGGCTCAGCATTTCACTTTAAATTTATGTTAAAGGACAACGGTCAGCAAAAAATAAGCTCTGTTTAATTAAGACTGCATCAAGTGTAGACATTTTTAAATAGAAATGCTTTAATGAAAGAATATAAATAAAGGACCTTATTGAGCCCTCTTTGCTCACAAGACAGACATGTTGTTTAGAATCTTGAGACAAAGGAATATCTGACCCAAGATGTCCACCCCCTTAGAGGGCTCAGTATGTACTTTATTTGTATTATTTCATTCAACCATTTCTATTTAAAATTCCTACATTCAAAGTCATCTTTCAAGTAGATATAATCTTATTTTTTTTTTTTTTTACCATCAGTTGTTCTTTAATAATAATCTTTCAGTTAAACATGCATTAAATGTTGCCTATAGTTGCCCTTCAGTAAAGCATGCTTAATACAGCATTCCTTGTCTGCATGGCTTTCATTATGTGTTTGGAAAAGCAACGCAGAACCAGAAAAATATTCAGAGAAATAGTTCATAATATCATAATATCAATATCTATGTGTAATATTATGTTCTAAACATTACAATACAATCTATAGTGTCTGGCAAAGATGGAGAACAATACTAAACTAAGTCAATACTGAGGTCAGGGATCAGGGTATCATTCTATCTTTTAACATTTTGACTGATATTCGTTTCTGGAGCCGATCCTCTATCCTGCAGTTAAAGAATAGCTTCATAGACTATGTGTCACCATAAGATCAAGAAAGAATCTCATGACCGCAACGGGGGTCAATAGCGTCTTCTTCCGTTTTGACGTCTGTTGCGTTCCTCCTAATGAATGTGATATCTTAAAGGGACAGTGTCACCTGAATGTTGCTTTTACTATGAATGTAGAGCATAAAAAAAGATTGAAAATGATCTATACATTGTATTAGCAAAACTGCAAGTAAATGTCTAAATTAGGAGACAAATATGTTATAAATGTGTCTGTAGAGTCTCCTGCTAATGACATCACCTGTGACACGGTATGCAAATTACACATTTCCCATTGAAAAGGAGTTCATTTGCATAATGTACCAAAGGTGATGTCATCAGCAGGAGACTTTTGCTAATACAATGTAAAGATCATTTTCAATCATGTTTTATTCTCTACATTCAGAGTAAAATCAACAATCAGGTGACACTGTACCTTTAAGAGTATAAACTAAAACAGGATATTTTTGTAGTCTGAAACCAACTTCCATCATTGAGCAAACAAATGGAATTATTGCACACTAATTATTCAAAATGTTGTTTGCTTCACAGTGACCTGGGACAAGTCATAGTGGCAACAAATAAAGAGCCATCAAAACTGTTTATTTCACGATATGCTAAATGCGCCTGGATTTTTTAATACTATTTAAAATGTTGGATGACTTTATGAATTTGACCAAAATATTTGTTGCAGCTTTTAAATAAACAAAAAGTGCAAACTAGTGCAAGAAAAGTGCAAGGCCAATCTCCACCAATTCCTTAGTAGCAAAAGCACTTCCATGCGCGCCACAGTGTCGAGATGTATGGGGGAAAAAAGCCGCAATCGCCATTATACGTAAGACATCTCGACCGCGCCTTTCTTCTCAACACTTTCGTACATGGGACCCAAAGACTACAAAACATCTCTTAATAAGGAAACTTGCTTTTATGTTTGTCTTTTCACCAAAACATCTTCCAAAATGTATTTAAAAGGAATAAGAACTTTTATAAAATAACAGAGTTTTTTTGTTTGTGTCCTTCAAAAAATGTCATAGCGCTCTTTCTAAATACCTGGTGAAAATGGGCAATTTATTATGCTTGAAATAAACTAACTGTTTAAGTATAATCAAACCTCCTCAGATATCTGTATGAGATGTTATTCCGTTATTATTTTTCCAATGGACAATACAAGTGTCTTATTAAGGTTATTACAGGAGCATGTAATGGTGCCTGATTACAGGATAGTTAGAGGCAGTCAGTGACTGAATTTTCTGATTATACTAAGCCTTATTTCATTTCATTTTCCAATAAAAAAATTTTTTTTCGATAAATAATGAGATAAAAATATCCCAAAATATCCCAAGGGCATGATGAGTTGGGAAACATGGTGGCATGGTTAATATCGGTAAGATCAACTTGAGTTCATTTATCAACTTTGTTTATACAAATATTGTTTTGAATATTCTAGCCATATTCAGCCAAACTGATGAGTGGGCTTCATGGGGTCTTTGCAATCTTGGACACCACCAATGTCTGAAATGTCAAAACCCATGTGTACTTTGCATATTAAGCCACATGCTCCACAGACACATTTAAAACACCATTTTCTTTTAATGTAGGCATTTACTTGCAATTTTGCTAACACAATGTATAGATCATTTGTCAGCATTTTCTATTCTCTACATTTACAGTAAAAACAATGTTTAGGTGAGACGGTCCCTTTAAGGTTCTAGAACACTGACTTCTAATAACAAATCTTTTCAAAATATCTGATGAGACACAATAGACCCGGCCCGATATACGACGACAAAATGCGAATGATGGACTGACATTGTACAGTTACGTAGGTTTGATAACTTCCTAGCAAGGGCTATACAACCAACATAGTTCCCCATCCAGGGATGTAACAATCATGGTTGGAGAAGTCGGCACTGTATCCTGGCCTGCCACCCTAGGGGCCGCAGGTGATTCAAATGCAAATCAATTTATAACTTTTGTTGACATGCGTTTTTCTGGATTTTGTTATTCTGTCTCTTACTGTTAAAATACACCTACCATTAAAATCATAGACTGAACATTTCTTAGTCAGCGGGCAAATGTTCAAAATCAGCAGGGGATCAAATACTTTTTTCCCTCACTGTAGTTACACCCCCTATCCACCCTTTTTAACACCTTGCTGTTTGTAATGTTACTTATATACCAAGAATACTAATGACTGATCCTCACATCCACCTCTACCTGTGCTTTCTAAGTGGAGCTATTCACTCAAAAACATGGTGGAGTGACAAAGGCTAAAATAGGTTCAATTCTCCAGCTTGCCTATGTTTCCAACTATTAATGCCTCATGCTTGCTGTTCCTTTGAAATTTCACCACATATCACTTTTTGTTAATCTCCAGTGAGGTCTATTCACTAGTGAACTAGGTGAGCAGGTCTTAATAGTGGAGTTGAAAAATGTCTCCAACTTAATTATGTTTCCAACTGTGATTACATGATATTTGCTTTTCTCTAGTTTTTACAGTAAACTGACCCCCATAATATCTGTCCACCTGTCTACAGAGCAGGAGTGTGCCTTGTCTAAGAATCACCAAGGATGTCTCTCTCTATCCCACCTTGGACCGATCCTTGGTCGGAGGTGTCTTTAGGATCTCCAGACAGGCACAGGGGAAGTGTTAATAATGCTCTTACCTTTTGTACATCAGGGGGATGTCGTTGGTGCCAATAACCATTGACCGACGAGCACTCTCTGTCTCTCTCTCTCCCCCCAGTCAGTCGCCTGTGGACAACTCGACTTGTAACCTGACATGACCTTTCTCCAAATCACCACTAGCACACGTACTTTCAGAGCTAATCTCTTTGAACATATTCCAACGTCAAAATATTTCTGGATTACATTCCCAAATTTTTTTTTTTTTTATCCAGTGAATTGATCAAACAGACCAGAACTGCCCCCTGCAAAGCTAAAGTTCTTAAGGAATATTTGAAAAAAGAAAGAATCTTAGACTTAATGCTTCCATCCAGTCAACACATCCCGGCACATTGAATACGCTCTTTCATACCTCCTTCCTATCATCTCTGCTCAGTTAACTTGTCAAGCTAAGATTATGTTTTCTTTAGTGATACTGAACAAAAACGCACAAGGAAGCGGCTAGCACCTTCTATTTATCAGCAACAACAACAAAAAACCACAGTGACAAAAAAATAAAAATAAACAGGATAAACCGGCTTCGAAGCTGCAGAAAGAGCAGTGGATTTTCAAATTCAATTAGAAAGAGATGAAACTATTCTGATGGCAGTGAAACCAGCAAAATATGGGTCAATTTAATGAGATTATACCATTGTGAACATTATGTTTATTTGGGGCAAACTAGATGGACTGAATGGTTCGTATCTGCTGATACATTCTATGTTTCTACATTCTCTTAACCTGTTTACTTTTTTTTTTTATAGCACTGGGAGTGATGCTTTCATCTATTCAGCAATGTATCCAGCACATGGTGTACAGTGTGCATTTTAGAACATTTGTACTCCACCCCCTCAAACTGCTTCCTCCCTCCTCCAAAACTCTCTCATCCATCTTCTCCCAGTCAAAACTCCATCCACTCTCCTCCAAAACTCTCTCCTACATCTTCTCCCAGTCAAAACTCCATCCATTCTCCTCCAAAACTCTCTCATCCATCTTCTCCCAGTCAAAACTCCATCCACTCTCCTTCAAAACTCTCTCATACATCTTCTCCCAGTCAAAACTCCATCCTCCCTCCTCCAAAACTCTCTCATCCATCTTCTCCCAGTCAAAACTCCATCCACCCTCCTCCAAAACTCTCTCCTACATCTTCTCCCAGTAAAAACTCCATCCACCCTCCTCCAAAACTCTCTCATATATCTTCTTCCAGTCAAAACTCCATCCACTCTCCTGCAAAACTCTCTCATACATCTTCTCCCAGTCAAAACTCTCTCATACATCTTCTCCCAGTCAAAACTCCATCCACCCTCCTCCAAAACTCTCTCATCCATCTTCCAAAACTCTCTCACTTCATCCATCCTGCCAAACTCCTTCCTTCAGATGTCTCCCCTCAGGTGTCAGATGTCAAGTGTTATTTCTCTTTCATGCTGACAGCGCCCTCTCCCCTCACACACATCATGTTGTTACATTGTAGCCAACAATTTAAAAACAAACAAACAACAACAACAAACAAAACAAAAACACAGAAAACAACAGCAGCCACTCAACTGACAGAGGGAGGATTTTTTAGTAGAGCTGAATGGTAGTATTTTGTTTCAACTCAACTACTTTGGCCTTAAGTTGCCATTCCGTTCTCAGTTTCTCAATTTTGTGAGCAAAATTACGCACACATGCATAAAATAAGAGAAAGATAGGTTGATCCTGATCCTGGTTTGGCTATTGCACTACGGATATCCTCCTGGCATTCTGCCCCGAATGGATTTTCATTCTTGCTGTGTACCAGTGGATTCCAATCACATTGCTTCTGGTACACACCAGTGGACTACCTATTGCTGGTATCCGGAAGTCCTGCATCTACTCTACCATCAGTTTTCTCATGAGTTCATGTGATCCGCCTACTTTATCCTGTATCCTGTAGTCAGCATTTTGTCAGCCTCTGATGTTCCCTGGTAAATGGTGTATGGTCCACTCATGGCTGGCTGCAGGGATTCCTAGTATCTCGTGGCCTGCCTACAGGGTCTGCCCAATACATCAAAATACAAACAAAAGAAAACAGAAAATATATAATAATCATAGTGTCAAAATACTACCACGAGTGAATATCAAATAAATATCCTTAAATGCAAGAAAAGGCAAACTTCACAAACCTTCCTAGACCTGTACATGTGAAGAAAACAAATGCAACATAACATAGTGTGATCTATATAAAAAAAAGTATAAGACACTCACTCATATCTACCTCTTCCTCCCTGACCCCTCACTCCCTCTCGTCATGTTGAGTGTCTGGCACAGTCTGTCGCCCATCTCCACCTGGATTTCTAATCACCACCTAAAATGTAATCTTTCTAAAAGGGAGCTGACCCTCCCTCAAGCACCGTCTCTGTACCTGACTTTACCATCACTACTGAAAGTGTTAGTATTATACCTGCTGCCCAAGTCCAAAGTATTGGGGTTGTTTTTTTTGACTTGACTCTCTCCTTCATCACTCTTGCTCAGTCTCTAGCTAAATCCTGTTGTCTGCCCCTAAGGAAAGTTTTGACTACTATAATACCCTACTAACTGGCTCATCTTTCTTCCCTGCAATCTATTCATAATGCAACTGCTAGGCTCATTTTTTTCACTCATTATTCTGTTTCAGCTTCTTCTCTGTGCAACGCCCCCTATCTTTAAACTTCAAAGCCATCCACTCCTTCACTCTTCCCTACATTGCCTCCCTCATTAACCAATACTAAACTGCAGGACCACTGCACTCCTCAAATGAACTTGAGATCTCCTCCAACCTTATAACCTCTTCCCACTAGCACCCACAAGACTTTGCCCTAGCTGTCCCTTTTCTCTGGCACTTGCTTCCACAGATCATCCAGCTCCCTTGTTCTCAACCTCCAAAAAGTCCCTAAATGCTTGCCTCTTTAAGAAATCTTGCTACTCATCCCACTAGAATACCAGTTAATTAACCTCTAGCTAATCCCTCCTAGCTCTTAGTGTCCTCAAATACTGTTATACTGTTATACTTTCCCTTTAACTGCTTCACTCTTATTTGACTCCTGCCCCCCCCCCCCCCCCCACATAACCTAGATTGTAAGCTTGCGAGCAAGGCTCTCTACCACATGTATCAGTCTGTCCCCGTTTGTCTATCATAGTATGTAGCCCCCCCTATACTCTGTACCTAGAACTACATATAATGTGATGTAATGTTTGCAGTTTACTTGTCAGTTCAGTTTCATTGGGTATATATATTATCAATATGCTTGAGAGTAGTGTAAAAATCGGTGAACTGCTAATGTGACTTGTTTTTTAAAGGGTTAAAATGCAGGAAAAAAATATTATAAACCGTACTATATAGAACTGCGTACACAAAAAAACAACAACATAGAAACATAATTATAAAATACATATAAAGTTAATTTCTAGGGCAATGGTCTAATCAGGAACATTTGATTGATTTCTATGGTGACTGGGCCAGCACGCCGGATCCATAGCTGACCTTTATACGTAGGATCCATATTATCTGAATTATGCGGAAAATCCCTCAGTGGAATGTGGATTTATTAAAGCCTTGCCTGGTGAAGTAGTTAGAGTGGATGCAGTAGGTCGAGTGGTCCTCGTCTGATCTGAGTTTCTAAATTGTTCCTGATTGCGGTTCGTTAGGTACAAGTACACCAAATGGGTCATGTGTTAGATGACTGTGACCTTGGGCTAAAGGTGTCTGTAAAACCAGAGCCCATAATTTTGATTTTGATGCTGCTCCTTTTTGATCACAACCTTTAGTTGTAGTTTATACTCCAGTGTCAGAGACACGACTATCTCCTTTTGCACCCGAGGTAAAAATAGAAAATTGCACCCCCCTCTAAATTAATATACATGTACTTTACTGTGTATAGCGGGCAACACACAGAGCATAACTCCCATTATCATTAATCAGTGAGCCAGCCACTTAGGGTGACCAAATGTCCCAGAATACCTGGGACAGCCCCACCATACCTGGGACAGCCCCACCCGACCTGGGACAGCCCCACCATACCTGGGACAGCCCCACCCTACCTGGGACAGCCCCACCATACCTGGGACAACCCCACCATACCTGGGACAGCCCCACCATACCTGGGACAACCCCACCATACCTGGGATAGTCCCACCATACCTGGGACAACCCCACCATACCTGGGATAGTCCCACCATACCTGGGACAACCCCACCATACCTGGCATAGTCCCACCATACCTGGGACAGCCCCACCATACCTGGGATAGTCCCACCATACCTGGGACAGCCCCACCATACCTGGGATAGTCCCACCATAACTGGGATAGTCCCACCATACCTGGGATAGTCCCACCATACCTGGGACAGCCCCACCATACCTGGGACAGTCCCACCATACCTGGGATAGTCCCACCATAGCTGGGGCAGCCCCACCATACCTGGGACAGTCCCACCATACCTGGGATAGTCCCACCATACCTGGGATAATCCCACCATACCTGGGGCAGCCCCACCATACCTGGGATAGTCCCACCATACATGGGATAGTCCCACCATACCTGGGACAGCCCCACCATACCTGGGACAGTCCCACGATACCTGGGATAGTCCCACCATACCTGGGGCAGCCCCACCATACCTGGGATAGTCCCACCATACCTGGGATAGTCCCACCATACCTGGGATAGTCCCACCATACCTGGGACAGCCCCACCATACCTGGGATAGTCCCACGATACCTGGGACAGTACCACAATACCTGGGATAGTCCCACCATACCTGGGACAGTCCCACCATACCTGGGATAGTCCCACCATACCTGGGACAGCCCCACCATACCTGGGATAGTCCCACCATACCTGGGATAGTCCCACCATACAATGGGACTTTATATCCTGGATTGAGATCTATCAAAGAAGGAGGACACAGACAGTCAGGTGAGACCTCTCCACTCTCTTGATGATCTTCCAGAATCCTGGCTCAGTTCCTTATATAGACAAATACCCAGCTCTTAAATCTAGGCTATAGCAGCACTAAGGCAGTGTGTCCCTAAACCACACACAGTAAATAAGTAAAAAATGAAAAAAATAGCTAAAGTGCGCTTAAACCAAATGTGAGGTGAAAAAACAAACAGTATAAATATATATATGCAAAAAAACACCTTATAGGTGACCAAAAATTTCTGTGATGAATCTGTGTAAAGAAATTCGTGGAACAAAATATTTTGTGGTTGAGGGGGATTTGATCTCCCCTCTAATATCTCACTCACAGACTTCCAGAAAAACAGGTAGCACTTCATAAATCTGTATTCATCAGTGGGGTGTGGTGTCGACCTCCTTTGTGGATAACAGCTCGAAAAGGTACAACAGTAGGCAGAATATTAGTATATGAATACTCAGATATTTAATAGAAAAAAAGTAAAAGCTTACACTTAGAGTTATCTTTGTCCTGTGTGATGGGCGCCTCAATCACTAATTGGATTCGATGTCCTCAAGAAGTGCAGCTATATTTAAAAGTACATAAAATGTAAAACAAATAAAAGTCCAAAAGGTTTGAGTGCAGGTGAGTCCAGTCCGCTACGCGTTTCGCCTGAGGGCTTCAACTTGGCGTCTGGACTCCCTGCGTTGTGATTTCCTTTTATTGTTGATTACATGTGATCCCGGCAAGATTCTCTGTTCACTTCCGCATTAATCACTCTATCGCGAGATTTTGACTTAGTTTTAATCTCCTTCGGTGGTTTCCTTCGGTTTATAGATGATTGTTCGTATTTTGTCCTTCAGCTTCGTCTTCAATGTCGATTTATGATGGGATCTTCGGTTTACCAGTGTCTGTTCGTATTTCATGTCGGTTTATGGGCATGCCTCGGTTTATGGATGCCTATTCGTGTTATCAGAACGTCTTCAGTGTTGTTCTTTCAGTTTACACGTATTCATATTTGGCAACATATATAGCAAGAAGAGGAACAGAAAAAAACAAGTGTTTTATCCCAAACAAAAATACATTGGTAGAAGACTTGGATTTATAAAATATGCTTAAAATATCAATGAATCATAATATTAAAATATTAAAATATTAAAAAATACGAAGAAACATCCCAAACAAAAGGAAAAAAAAAGGGAGATTATATATAAAAAATTATAGAATAATAAAAAAACTATATTTTATATGCCAAGTCATCTTTACAAAAAGAATAATAAAATCACATAAAATTATATAAATCGAAATCTGCATTTAGACCCTGTGGTTTTAGGGTAGCAAGATTAAAGACCCATTGCATTTCTTTTTTTCCTATATTCCTAATGTTATCTCCACCTCGCCAATCCTTATCTATTTTTTCAATAGCACAGAATTTTAATCCTTTAGGATTTTTTTGATGATGGTCAAAGAAATGTTTTGATAGACTATGTGTGGTCAGACCATTTTTTATATTCCTGACATGTTCCTCCATTCTTTTTTTAAAAAGTCTTGTGGTCCTGCCAACATATTGTAAACCGCAAGGGCATTCTAATAGATATACCACATTGGATGTGGAACATGTCATAAAAGTTTTTATGTTGTATTTTTGTCCATTTTTTGTTGATCTGAAATCTGTAATTGGGTATTTCTGATGTATAGTGGATTTACATCCCATACAGTTCAAGCAGCCATAAAAGCCGGGTTTTCTTGTGAGAAAATGATTAGGTGCATCAGTTTTTATTTTTAATGTTTTAGTATAGTTGGTAGTTAATTTTTGTTTCAAATTAGGAGCTCCCCTAAAGACTATCATAGGTTCCTTGGGTATGAGATCTTTAAGGATGTCATCTTTTTGTAGTATTGTCCAATGTTTTTTAATGATCTTTTTTATCCGTTTTGTTTTGTTGTTATAATTAAAAATAAGGGGTAACTTATTTTGGAATTTATTATCGATGTCTTTATTTTTGTAGACTAAAAATTGACTTCTATCGACTTCTGCTATCTCCAAAATAGTTTTATTTACCATATCTTCATCATATCCCTTTTCTTTAAACTTTGTTCGTAGAATGTCTGTTTGTTCTTTATAATCTTTTATGTCTGTGCAATTCCTCCTTATTCTAGTGCACTGACTTTTTGGTATTCCCTTTAGCCAGGGGGATAATGGCAACTGGATGTATCAATGAAATTATTCGCATCCACTTTTTTAAAGAAATTTTTTGTTTTGATATGATGGTTTTCTATAAAGATTTCTAGATCCAAGAAATTAATACGCTCTTTGCTGTAAATTGTGTTTAGGGAGACGTTGTTATCATTTTTGTTAATGTATTCCAGAAATTAGTTTAACTCGATTTCACTACCCTTCCACACAAAGATCAGATCATCAATATACCTATAATATAGGACCAAATTATTTTTCCAGCCATGTTCTCCCCAAATATAGGTATTTTCCCACTGAGACATGAATAAATTGGCATAACTCGGGGCGAATTTCCTTCCCATAGCCGTCCCTGTAGTCTGGAGGTAGAAATCTTCCAAAAACCAGAAAAAATTATGGTTGAGAATGATATCTATACCTTCTATTATATAATTGATTTGATCTTCATTCAAAGTGTTTTTCTCCTTAAGAATGTTTCTAACAGCATACCACAACCCTGTTGATGGTCTATGATAGTATACAAAGATGTGACATCACTAGAAACTAAAAAATAGTCTTCTTTCCAAGTACATGTTTCTAGTATCTTTAGTATACTAATAGTATCTTTTAGATACGACTTCATCTCCTTTACATATGGCTGAAGTATGAAGTCAAGGTATTCCGAAAGATTTGAAAACAAGGAGTTAATGCCAGATACTATAGGTCTTCCTGGAGGGTTAGTAGGATGTTTGGCTCAGTTCCTTCTTCACAGGAGCTCAGTGCAGCCCGCAGCAGCCTACCTAACAAGGTAAGAAAAGAAAACCACGCTCTCCCTCTGGCAGTGTGTGTGTATGCTTGAGTAAAAACCTATGTGTGTGTCAATGTATGTGTGAGCGATAGATTGTGTGTGTGCACCTGCTTATGTGTGAGTGACAGACTGTGTGTGTGTTTGTGTGTGTGTGAGTGACAGACGGTGTGTGTATCTGTGACAAAATTTGTGTGTAAGTGTGAGTGACAGACTGTGTGTAATGGATAGGGGTTAAATTCTCTGAAACTGCCTATATGCTAATTACAGGGGTTAAATTATCTGAAATTTCCTATATGCTAATTACAGGGGTTAAATTCTCTTAAATACTCCTGTCTGATAATGACTGTATGTGTATTATAAATGTATTACTTGATCTGAAATGTACATGGTTCCCAATGCTTCCTAATAATTTAATATCACCACTTGTGGCTGGCTGGGCATCACTGGGTATGTAGTTCACAGGTAGCATCTGTTGTTCCATATGGTGTGAAGTACAGTTCCCACGAGTCTAATACTCATTAAAATAAAGTTATTATGGAATAAGTGGAAAAAATATGAGGAAAAACATTAATAATATATAGCAAAAATCAAGAAAAACTGTTATATTTAAATAATAGGGAATACAGTCAATACACGATCATGCATTATAGCTGTGCACTACAAATCCCATGAGGGTCAGCCAGGAAAATGTATCTGGCTGAGCATCATGAGAAGTGTGGTCTATTGCAGCAGCCTTTTTTATTTTTTCTTCCGTAAATACAACAATCAATTTGGGCTGTAGGTAGCTTCTTGGGGTGTTAATGGGGTTTCCTGGTTATGGTATTTCAAATGGACGCTTCCAGTGTGGTCTCTGGGAACTGCCTTGCCTTGCGCCATAGCATGATGTGTCACCTGATATGTTATATGTGTACCTGTAATCTCACCGCGGCCTCTACATTCAGTGACATCATTGAGCGGGAGTACACAGTTTGCCCCGCCAATGCAGCTGTTTTCATGCTCCCCTCCCCTAGTGGTGTCACTTGCCAACTACTGTACAATCAGGATCTCTCAGTTGAACTCAGCCATAATCAAGTGCTTGTGGTGCAAGAGGCGTGGCTTGAGCCAGCTCCGTGTGCTGTGATGTAAGACAAGAAGGAGGGGCTTGGGGAGACAGGCAGGCCTATTGCTGTAGCAGATACATTTTAAATGGGGTTTTAAGGCAATAGAAAGGAGATAGACCTGTTTATTCTTCACTTGTTCACTTAGCTAAAAATCTTCTTTGGTGGAACTCTCCATTTAAGGAGGGTAATCCCTGTTGCACAAAGAAAAGCTATTGCAGTGCTCTCTGTTATAGAGAAAGTCTTTCCTTTTTATCTGAGCACTAATGCTAACAAATTAATTACTGGATGACAATTCTCACTCCCCATGATGCCATCTGCTTCCGAGACGTATCCACACTCCCGACTCAGGTGTAGATTGGCCTGACAGTAAGTATGAAAAGGAAGAGAGTGATAGGTTAAATGAAGCAGCGATTATTGGAATGTAACAGTTCAGCTATAATGAAGTAAATGAGGGTTCACTGTAAATGTATTGTGCCTAGTCGGACATGATACACATACACACACTGTACAATGCAGGCGCAAGAGAAAAGCTACAGTAAAAAGCTAATGAAAAATAAATCAGAATTTCTGGATTTATTTTCTTTTTATTGGGCCCTATTCACTAAAAAGCCAACTGGTGCAAACTGCAAAAATCTGGATTCTAATTCTACAATTTGCACGTCTTTTTCAGCTCTGCTATTAATGCCTTATATATGCAGTTCACTTGTCAGTTCGCCTTTTTTAGTGAATAGATCCCATGTTTTCCTTTCACAAGGACAGTATCACCGACAGCGTCTGAAAAATATTTTCAGATAAGTACTGCATCGTGTTGAGCTTACCTCCCAACGTCTGCCCTCGGTGGATGCGCGAGCCCAGTGCTAAACATGCGTGCTTTCTCTGGAGTCCCAGACACTGGAGATGGGTACATTTGGGATTGCGGTCACAAATCCCACTGTCATGCCAAACCCTACTCTCTCTCCCAAAAAAGAGGAACAGAGGAAGACCTCTGCAGGACATCTCCTAAAAAATGTTTTTAGTGAATCGACCCAGCATATTACCCACCCACTAATAATGGAGAGAGGCAACAAAGACTAAAGGGCAATATCTTTTGATTGGTCAACAAGGGGAGGACTCTTTAGTCAGGCAGAACTAAACGTTCAGGCGGAATCAAACTTCTGCCTGATTACAACTATTCCTCACCAGTCAGTGGAATACAAGATTCTTTTCTATTCTAGAATGCACTGATGTTTTACTGTATGTAATTAGAAAGATGTTTCATAATATTTTGAAAGCTTCTACAATTACTAGCTTTCAGAATTCAGAGGGAAAAAAAATCAGTATCATTTCGAACTAGAGTACTTACCATTTTGCTTTCGACATCTAACTGAATTATTGTATCCACTGGGGATCATCTCATGAGGCTTTCTGTCTGTCTTGTTGTCTGTACCATTTCCATTTATCAATCACATTACTTATTTATTACCATACTTTATGGTTTCGTAAAGCGCTGCACAGATTACTTACATTATGCAAACGCATATTTACTTACAAACATACTTATTATTCTAAATGAACATTTGGAAAAGTAAGTAATCAGGAGAAAGCAACACACTGATGAGAGTTGGTGCTTTGTGAGCCGTAGAAACTAAAGAGGCAAGTAGAGACCGTATCTCCAGAAGGATATTGATACTTTGGAGAGAGTTCAGAGAAGGGCTACTAAACTGGTTCATGGGTTGAAGGATAAAACTTACCAGGAAAGGTTAAAGCATCTTAACATGTATAGCTTGGAGGAAAGACGTAACAGGGGGGATATGATAGAAACATTTATATACATAAAGGGAATCAACACAGTAAAGGAAGAGAGTATATTTAAAAGAAGAAAAACTACCACAACTAGAGGACATAGTCTTAAATTAGAGGGCAACAATTTAAAAGTAATATCAGGAAGTATTACTTTACTGAGAGGGTGGTGGATGTATGGAATAGCCTGCCAGCAGAAGTGGTAGAGGTAAACACAGTCAAGGATTTTAAGCATGTGTGGGATAGGTACAAGGCTATCCTAGATATAAGATAGGAAACTGGGGACTAATAAAAGGATTTAGAAAATTGGGCAGACTAGATGGACCGAATGGTTCTTATCTGCCGACACATTCTATGTTTCTAGAGACAAGTTACCCCCTTTATTGGCAAACTGACCAGATTTAAAGTGGAGACTTTTGAGGTCCCTTCTTCAGGCATGAAATTAAAATAATATGTATATAAATGCAAATACACATTGGATTTTCTTCAAAGGGAATCAGATAAGATCATCTAAATCCAGTATTTTTTGATTAATGAGGGGTTTAGGAATTGGATGTTCATCCTACTGGAGGTGTCAAAGGTAGGAACACTTCTAGTGGGACTGAGTTGTACAGGCTGATCCACAATGTGCTAATCCAGGGACCATCATTTGGAGTATTGAACTGGAGCATTCATTTAACTTAACCCATATTTTTCCCCTCTGAGTGTGGAGCAGGCCCAAGGGGGCTAAACGTCAACTCAGTGATTGGATTCTATTAAATGGCGGAGATCTCAGTAGCGAAATCAGGTGGCAGTATATGGGAAGCTATAAGTCAGCTACAAACAGTCACTAATATCAGAGTAAAAAAAAAGACAGGCAACTTGGAAGACTGGTTTACTTTTAGTGAATTGCCCCCTTAATTAGGCTAAAAAAACAACACCGATAATTAAGTTAAGAATGAACAGTTACTCATTGCACGAAAAGCACATAATCCACCCTATGTCTCTCTGACAAAAGATATTGGTAAGTTAATTAGCGAGTAGATTAAAAGGCCGGACCGGGCACATGATTGGGCGCACTGCGTGTCTGTGAAAGTTGCCTGCTGCCATCATCATTTCTAACACATTCTCTCCGAGCAACAAACCTGTTGACAAAAAAAGCTGCTGGCCTTAATACACGAAAAGTCAGACACGGGAAGTTCTGTAGTCATAGTAACTCTGTATGAGTTTTACTTCCATACATTTTCTAAACCTTTGACTCACAGGTCTATGAGACAGATGTACTTGGCATTTGGGATGGAACCAGAGGAAGAACGATGTATTAATAGTAACTGGTGAAATAGAAGACGCCAACAACAGATGTAGATAGTAAGATGAGTGTCATACATATGTGTGTTTCTTTGAGTATAGTTATTCAGTATTTATGTTTGAAGTTGAATTATTCAATGCAGCCTCCCTGGAAATTCTAGGTTAGTTTAACCCCCCCCCCCCCCCCCCTCCGAGTATGCTGCTGGGTTTTCTCTACAGACTGCTTTTTTGTTGTGTAATCAGACCCCTCCGCCTGACTTCTTGAGAAATCCTAAATGCTTCTAGCAAGTAATTATGTTTTGTTTTTTTTATTTAGTACATTTCTGTCACCGTGTACCATTGTATGCTATAGGAATGGAGGGGACTGGGCTTGATTAAAATAATATCGGCTATTTACCTACAAAGTGACTTTCAACCTAAACATTGTTTATGCTGTGAATGTAGGATATAAAAATGAACAACAAATATCTACACATTGCAGAATTAAGACAAACATGTTTTATACATGTGTATATGATGTCTCTTGTTTATGTCATCATCCTGTAGCTTGCTGTGCCTTGTATTAGAGCCCTGTTATGGGCTGCCCTGTCTTAGAACCCTGTTAGGGGCTGCCCAGTCTTCGAACCCTGTTAGGGGCTGCGCAGTCTTCGAACCCTGTTAGGGGCTGCGCAGTCTTCGAACCCTGTTAGGGGCTGCCCAGTCTTCGAACCCTGTTAGGGGCTGCCCAGTCTTTGAACCCTGTTAGGGGCTGCCCAGTCTTGGACCCTTTTTTCATTGAAAAACAGTTTATTTGCATATCAAACCACAGACACATTGAAAACATATTTTTCTTTTAATTTATGGATCTGCATGATAATGCAATTTATTCATCTATTTTCATAATCTGCATTCACAGTATTAACACTGTTTAGGTGACCATTTAAGTGGGTTCATTTTTTTTACATGCTTTGCCATCTTACCTGCCAAGTGTTTTTTCACTTTTATAAGCATATTCACTAACCATATCTCAATTGTGTTAGCTTTATGGTAGTTGGAGGATGAAGGTGTAGGAAAAATCAAAATATTACAATCATAATCCTTCACTAGTTTTTTTTTTTTTAACTTTCTACAAGAACCAAAATCCCAAAATAGTGGCATGAAGCCCCTCCTCTTCCTGTGGATGCTGAAATTTGTATGATCATAGTTGATAGGGTTTAGAACTAATAAAAAGTCAGTTACTAGTATGACAAGATAGCCTTGAATATAATAGCACTGTGGGGCCCCAACTGAAAAGGAACAATCCCTGAAAAATGAGTCGTAACCAGGATGGAATTGAGTACAGTTATGTGTATATTACCACACCTAAAGAAGACAGGTATGAATCACAGGAATGGCCATCAGTTGTCAATCATGGCATGTTCAGGTCAAACCTGGATAGTTTTTGCGCTCCAGTTATCCCCGCCCTGAACTTATCTGGCTACTATGATTGGACACTCAACATTCTATTCTGCATTTAGGTTTTCCGAATAATACACGGCCCAACATATTAAAGCAGATCCCATAAATATTTCAGAGCAATCTGGGATGGAGTACTTAGATTTCAAATAACCATTAATGTAATTTAATTGTCAAATATTTTTTTTTTTCAAACAATAATCACCAGGCAGACCAGACATAGATCGATAGACAATCCATTACAGCCATATGTTTTTCCTCTCCTGCTTTCTGGATTTAATTGTAACCACTGACTGATTTATGTTATCCTAGTTGTTGTTTCTAAGTGAGCACCTTGTTCAAAAAAAGAATGGGCATTTTTTTTGTACACATGCACCAGATAAATAATATTACGCTTTTGGGAGGTCTGACCAGGGAAATACTTGTCAGGCCCCTCAATCTTGGCAGCTCTGTCTGCCGTGTATTTATATTTGATGTGCACTATTCCAGTTGTGGTAATATATTAAGATTATGTTTGACACACTAAAGACATTTTTCGAATATTTCATGAAAAATTATTCTTATTATGTGTGTGAAATACAGATGCTTAGGTCTATTCAGTAAAATTCGATTTGTGAGTTGGAGCTAAGCACTAATCTCGAAACTCCAAGGTTGGACAGATATGCCCACCCTCGTTTGCCCCCACTACGGCCAACGCAAAATGTAATTCACAGATATTTTTGTCTTCAAAGTGGGACAATTCAAAACTTGTGTTTTTAAGACTAAAGTATGTACTCAATAAAGGAATAAAGGAAGAATAGGAAAACTGGGAAATGATACGGCAATATCAAACTTAGGCCAATGTTGCTGTAATGCCCCTCTGGCCCTTACCTGCAGTTCCAGTAGTTCCAGGCATCCAGCAAGTCTCATAATTCATCCGCGATCGCGGAGTAGGCCGAAGCCGGGGCCTGTAGTACAATCTTCTATCCGCGATCGGGGAGTAGGCCGAAACCAGGGCCCAAAGTTTCTACAAGCCCAGGATGCATCCTCCAGAGTTCACCCCAATCAAGGGGAACCTATTTCCAGCTGTAGGAGGGGGGGGTAAACTCTGCCAAATCTCCTATTAGTTCCAAGCACAGAGACAGAGAGGTATGTGCTAGAAAAGCACACCCCTCTAACATCCAATCAAGTAAGGAGCTTGTCCCACTGAGGGGAGGAGTGGAGACCCACAGCACTATAAAAACCCCTCAAACTGTTACTTCAATGCCCCAGTGTTCCAGAGCTTTGGTTCCTGTTTGTCCTTGGACTTCAGTCTCCAGTTTCCCCTTTGTTGCTGTGCTACAGTATATCTATTGGATTTCCCGTTACCTGACCTTTGGCTTGCCTTCTGGATTACCCTGTTTACCTGTACCCTGACCCCTGTTTGGATTACTACTCTTTGACCGCTGCCTGCCCTGATCTATTGAACTGTTTCCTGACTTCGCTTTTTAGATTATCCTTTTGTGGCACTCTCGTGCTCCTATCCTTACCAGGGTGCTCTGCCTATATACACCCGTGGGCCACCTGGTAAGGGTTACCAGCAAGAGATAGCATCCCCTGCTCTATGCACCAAAAAACCCTCAATCCTGACAGTAGCAGAGTCGGGAAAAATCCTCCCATTCAGCCGCATTGGAGAATTTTTCCAATTTGAATATATTGGTCTAACATTTCAAAATCCCATCTCAATTCCCTGCTATTCTCTCTCTTTATTGAGTTGACTCGAGTTTCGGGTCAAACATGAGTCGACTGAAAAAAAAAATGTCATTTCTCCCATTGGAGATAATGGTACTTGACAAACTTAAGAGTAGTTGAGCTGAAAGAAGTGATTTTTGCAACTAAGTCAAATTTGACCTCCCAACTTTACCTGCCAACAATTTTTAGTGAATACCAATTTGCCATGCCTTCTATGGGAGCAGATGGCGAGCTGGGAGTTTGAATTTGACTTTGACAGGGGCCATCAAATGGTGGTGTAGTTGAATGCTTAATGTTAATAGCTCGAGGTGTCGAGTTGGGAGGTCGAATTAACTTTTGACACTATGTCAAATTCACAATAGTTTCCATAATGACTGCTCCATTTTTAGAAATTTGCCTTAGAATTTACTTTTATGTATAACTTCCCTTAATTTCCTGGCTTGATGCCTTCTACACTTTATACCACTTTTAATTAGTGCTAAATAGTTTGGTAGTAACATCCTGTTTGGCAGCCTATAAGATTAAAAATATGTTTTAACATTACAGTAGCCTCTAGGATACATTCACAATGAGTTGAAGTGATGTGAACTATACATTCGTTGTATGTGGAATAAGGAGCACCATATCATTTATATTTGCTGCACCCAAAAAAAAAAAAAAGAGCATAGCAAAACTAAATACTTCAATGATGTACTATTAGGGTTAGAGCTAGGGTGAGGATTACTGTTGGGATCAAAAGCTCACTGTAGGAGAAAATGGTTAGGACAAAGCAATACACTTCTTGCAGTTATTGCCCTAAAACTTGCTAAAAAAAAAAAACAACAAACAAAAGAAAAACATGTAATTACTAGCAATTTCCAATCTTAGGACAAATAGTTAGGCCCTATATAATGCATTGTTAAAAAAAAGATTTACCCATGCATTGTCCATGTCCAGCTGGGCTCTTGTGGCAAGAAGAATTCACAGTGGGACCCTAAGGTGAAATTAGTGAGCGATGTTCTGCCTACCTGCTGTCTTCAGACATATATTATATTTATTTTTCTGCTTCCATTTCCCATATGGAATTGGTTGGAGGAGCCAAAATAAACCCTCTTCAATTGAGGTGCCGTTTTCTAATTTTCAAATGTTATCTGACTGGTTGAGATACCAGGGTAAAGTAGCTGCTTATTTGGCGGAGGCACAGTGCACACATTCTCTTACGCCCTCTATCTGCTTGTACTCCGGGGTGGACATCTGCCTGCTTGACCCGCCTCCAAAACATTTATTTTGAATTATGTTCCCTGTCAGCTTGTTACACCGTTGCATTGTTAATGAGGTTGAAAAAGACACATTGTTTTCTTAAAAAAACAGCTATAAACTTACCATCGGCATCAAACTAATTTTTTACCGTCAGCCCTTCAAGTTTAACCCTTCCACACACCATCTACTGATCCCAAGGAAGGCAGAATGAAAACAAAAAACTCCAGTTACATCTGAAAGGGAAAGAAATCCTTGTTGACTCCAAAGCCAGTCTTACCCACCATGCCTCATTCCTCTCAGCAGTGCATTGGCACCATGTTAATTATGAGTAATAATAATTTCTCTGAGGCAGAGAGAGAGAAAGGCTGGTGTTTTGTAGTGTTCAGTGACGTTTCTCTGTGCTTCTCAGCCTTTATTTCACGTCTGGCTTTGTAAATACATACCTAGATCAATAATGTCATTATTCCAGTAATACCGCTGGTCTATACGGTTGCCATGGACGCACATTGCCATGGCGTCCTGGCATCATCCTTGGTCTGCACTTCTGGGTGCATTTCTTAATTCTGCAAGTTAATTTCTATTTTACCAGAGTGACATCACATGTTCTCGAATGTGTTTCACTGAAACACGAACTTTTGTAAGAAATGTTAAAGGCACTGTATCGCCTAAACATTATTTTACTGTGCATGTAGAGAACATAGTTGCCAACATCAGCCATGTTTCCAGGGACACATATTTGTTCCACATGCTGCAGAAAGAGCATGCAAAGTGCAGCCCGGCAGTATGTAGGATGGATATATACACACCGACAGAATCCAATTAATTAATCATGGCAGGTCCAATGAGATCTCCACCCCCATTAATTCGTTGGATTGTGTCTGTGTGTATATCCAGCCTACATACTGCCGTACTACATTTTGGATGCTCTTTCTGCAGCATGTGGAACAAATATGTGTCCCTGGAAACATGGCCGATGTTGGCAACTATGGTGATGTCATAAGCCTCCTACACCACAGATACAGTTTTAAACACATTTTTCTCCTGATTTAGGAATTTGCTTGCAATTTTGCTAATACAATGTATAGATACAAGCTATGTTTAGGTGATAGAGTCCCTTTAAATCTCCTTATGTGATATAAGCAGCAGTTTATAACTTTTGTCAATTATGCTGCAATAATGCACTTCATTTTTTCCCAATTTCTTGATGCTGACTGCTGCTTTTGGCTCTGCAGTAATGAGCCAGACATATTTTGTCACTATGAATTTGTATAATTTTAGAACTTATTTATACAGTGTTAACAGATTCCACAGTCTAGTAGCTTGGGAGGAAGCAGAAATGTGAACTAAACTGGATTCAAAATAAATACATTCAGAATTAAAGGATAAAGACGAGACTGCAGGATTGCAAAAATGCATGATATCATTGCTAAAATCTAAAAACTTGGCTTCAAACTCAATTACAGGTAAGGTTGTCATGTCAGCCATCTTTTTTGCTGGATGCACAGAACTTTTACATGCCTAAATTAGGAGATAAATGTCTGTGGAGTCTGATGGCCTGATATGTAAATGAACTGCATTTCAATGGGAAATGTGTCATTTGCATATTAAGACACACGTGATGTCATCAACAGGAGACTCCACAGACACATTTTTATCACATTTGTTTCTCCACATTTAAGCAGTTGCTGCAGTTTTGCCAGCACCATCATATAGATCATTTTCAACCATTTTTTTTTTTTTAATTCTCAACACCAGTGATTAAAAAAAAATAATAAATAAGGAGAAACATGTTTTAAATGTGTGTGTGGAGTCTCCTGCTCATGGCATTACTTGCTAATTACACATTTCTCATTGAAAACTAGTTTATTTGCATATCAAGCTACAGGTGATGTCATAAACAGGAGACTCCGCAGACACATTTAAAGGGACACTGCCACCAAAAAAAGAAAAAGGTTTTGGTTTTTTTTTTGTTTTTTTGTTGTTTTTCTTGTGACCAAACAAGTGTGACTGGGGGCCACCATTTTGTGAAATATAGTGTTTTCGGGTGCCACCCCCCAGAGACTTTACAGCACTAGTATCTCACTTTGGGGCTGGGGACACAGAATGCAGTCTATAAGTCAGAATTCTGACCATAGACTTGCATTGAATGGGAGGGTAATGTAACTATTACATCACAAGGGGGAAGAGTTATGATCCTGTTTGATCAGGTTAATCTGTTCTCTTTGTGTTGGAAGGCAGGTAAAAAAAAAAGTTGTACACAGCCACCTAGTCCTGCCCACTATGATACACAGGAGCCAGTAAGAGAGCAGGGGAGTATCTTATGACATCATGCAAGCTTTGGCAACAGTTGTAACGTGAGACTGGCTGGAAGATTTTGCATCCTGGGAAATATTCACAAAATCGAGTCAGGAGATAAACAACTAATTTCATTTTTCCTTTTATATACAATTAATTCAATAATATATATATATATATATATATATATATATATATATATATATATAAAAAACAGTGGCATATGATTTATATATGTGTTTGTTTTAAATGACCAGGTTATCTAGTTACATCTTATGTAAGTGATGATGTCCCTTTAAAACATTTTTTCTCTCCTAATTTATGCATTTCATTACAATTTTGCTAACACAATGCATGGATCATTTTCAAACATTATTTTATTCTCAACATTCACAGTAAAAATAATGTGTAGGTCATACAGTCCCGTTAAGGAGAGAGAAAAACCAGCATTTTAAAAATGACTATTAAACTGGCCTTGTTTTGCTTATTTAAAAGCTTTGTAACTGGTCTTTCTATTATAGGTTGTTTAGTGGATATTACTGGTTAAGTATTGGATAAAATAAGCAGCAGGAGAGATCTGTGCTAGTTGGCATGGGAGACATGCTCCCTATTCTACTGTCCATCAGACGGGCAACGCAGTGCTAATGGATCTCAGCTTATAAGTTCTTGTCTGTCGGACTATCAGACTTGACAGACCATGCTCACCAGAAACCACTGTAAGAAGCAAGTCTACTAGTGCTTGTTGTCATCCCTACTTAATTAGAGATATCTTATAAACAAAACATGATGGAAATAGAATGTATAAAGTATGTTAGCCAAACAGCGAGTTTCATTTTGTAATTGAACCCTTTTGCATTTCCACGACTACAGTATGTTTAAAATATAATTGTTGATAATTGTTTCACAATTCATGGTCATGAAGATATATGACAATGTGGCCAAAGTTCGTTTAAATGTGGTAATTGGTCAGGAATTGACATGTATACTTTGTATATGAAACAAAACAAAAGGAATCTTGTAACCTTCCACAAATCGTATACAAACAGAAATTAGATATTTTGGTTATTATGCGACCAGTGCATTCCAAAACCTGTACAATGTACAGGTCAAATACTATGAGATGCATCAATTTTTGAAATCTGGAGAGTCATTTGAAGCTTATGAGCTTCATCAAAGCACCTGTGATAAGATAAGTACCTGTTCTTATTTAATTCAAAATACATAAATAGATATTAAATGGCTGTAGTGGCTGTCAAACTGTTTACTAAGCACTCTCTTATTAAATATAATTGATAGAGGAAATTAATATTTCTCTTCGTTGAGTTCAGCATAAAGTAGGATCATTCACTGCAGGAGCAGTGAGAGAAGGCTTCCTGCTGAAAGCCCATGTGGCTTCACTTGCATATGATCGGCTACACTCAATACTCTGACAACACAGACGGAGAAGTGGTCTGTATCCACTGCTTTCGCAGATAAAAAAATTATAATTTGGTTTCCTCTAGAGATGCAAACATTATTTGTCAAGTTTAAGATGAGAAGTCTTCCTTTTGCAATGCTATGGATTTTCGTTTTAAAGCACGTATTCTTACACATTTTATTAGACATAGTGAAGACTTTGTGGGAGCCATCGCTACTCAAGTGGGGTTACGAGCATAGCACCTGCATTTTCATTTTCGACATTATCCGCATGAGGCACCTTAGGGGTGAAGTATTTGGTCTTCTGAACTCCAGTGCTCAATTAATTTACATCGACTCATTGAAAATGACTGACGCCTTCATGTGATGTCGTTTCGCAATTATAGATGAGGCTACTGTCTTCCCCAAAAGGTCAGCCTGGAGTTGGTTTAGTTTTTGACCTTTAGATCAACAAACTGTAAAATGAGAAGATTCACAGAATCTTAAGAATTAGACATGCTGACAAACATTTCCAACGACTTCCTCAAATCCCCCGAATTCTCTGATAAAATGTCCATATAAAATTAATTTCAAATAAATGAATTCCACCCTCACAGCATCCAGATTTCCAAAGTTGCCTTTAAAGGTCATAAACATAATTAACCCCTTCCCGACCTTATGACGAGTTAACTCGTCATAAGAGCCGCAGCGTTAGCGACCTTATGACGAGTTAACTCGTCATGCAGTCTAGCCGGCGGTGCGCTCCGTGGGCACCGCCAGCTAGTCTGCAACGGGTCCAGGACTAAGCCTCGCACCCGAGGCAAAGCTCCTGGACCCGATCGGTCAGTTTCCAGGCATGTGATCACGGTGATTTAGTCATCACCGCGATAACATGCAAATTAGATGGCAAAGTCAGTGTGTTCACACACTGACTTTGCCTCTAATTCACTCTCTGTGCTTCACATTCTTATAGTGTATAAACTGTATACTACCTGACTACCTTTGCTAGTCCAGAGAGAGACAGTGGCGTCACGAGGGGGGTGCGTGGGTGACACCCGTGCTGCCGGCACCCCCTGCATTAAAAAAAAAGAAAAATTACCACCTTGCTGCTGTCTCCCAGTGCAGGTCCGTGGCTGTGACGGAAGCATTGTGCGCTCCCCTCCAGCCGCGCGGATCAATAAAGTTTGTGGGGAAAAAAAGTTTTAACAAATTTTATTGATCAACGCGGCTGGAGGGGAGCGCACAACGCTTCCCTTACAGCCACGGACCTGCACTGTGTATAAATTAATTATACACACATAGGTTAAAAAAAAAAAAAAAAATTAACCCTTTCATTGCTGATCACAGTTTTTAACTGTGATCAGTTTCCTTCCACTTTATGGCCCTCATTTAGTTTTTTTTTTAACAAATTTTTTTATTTTTACAATTTATAAAGTTTTTTTGAATAAATAAAGGTAATTTTAATATATTTATTTAATAAAATTTAACCCCTGCATGCCTGTTGCATGATTTTTACTGAACTGACATCGCACTCTTCAGAGTTTTTTTCTGTCTTTTTTGTTATGGGGGGTTTGGGAACCAATATTTTTCTTTTTTATTAGTTAGTTAATTAGGGGGGATAAGTGGGTTAGTGTTGCACTAGTTATGTAGCTTATTATTGGGAAAATAATGGGGAAAAACTTTTTATTCCTCAAAAATTTCCTCTTTTATATGTATTTTTTAATACTAAAATGTAAATCATTTTTATGTATAGGGTATCAAAAGAAAGCTCTAACTGTCCTCTAAAAAACAACATATAACTTGTATGGGTACGTTAAATGAGAGAGAGGAAATTTATGTTTCAAAAACCGTGTATTAAAAATTGAAAAACGCTCTGGTCCTTGGCCCAGGAAAATCCCTGGTCCTTAAAGGGTTAAAGGAACAGACTGCCTTAAATGTTCATTGTTATTATTATTATTTGGATAGCTGTATTGATCATAATTAGAGTTATATGTCTTTTCACACCAAGGTATTATTTACCAAGTCGTCTCTGGTAAGATATCACATTTCTTTAACCTGTTTGAAGGACTACTAAACTTTTTTTTTTTTTAACCCTTCCTGATTGAAGGAATCAAGGGTTAAAAAATATGTCCAGCGTTTTGTGCGGTGTAACTCCGACGTGTATCTTAATAGATACATGCGGGTTTAATATCTGCTGTATCTCACAGCCGAAACACAACAGGTGTGAAGGATGACAATGCCAGCGCATGCACAGTCAAAACAGAGCTGGGGGGCCTGCTCCGCTCTTCTGATCGGGGGTTGTTTTTTATGGAGATCTACCTTTGCTAGTGCAGAGAGAGACAGTGGCGTCACGAGGGGGGTGCGGGGGTGCGGGCCGCACCGGGTGACACCACCAGCGTGGGTGACACCCGTGCTGCCGGCACCCCCTGCATTAAAAAAAAAGAAAAATTACCACCTTGCTGCTGTCTCCCAGTGCAGGTCCGTGGCTGTGACGGAAGCATTGTGCGCTCCCCTCCAGCCGCGCGGATCAATAAAGTTTGTGGGGAAAAACAGTTTTAACAAACTTTATTGATCAACGCGGCTGGAGGGGAGCGCACAACGCTTCCCTTACAGCCACGGACCTGCACTGGGAGACAGCAGCAAGGAGGTAAGTACTGGCTGGGGAAGGGGAGAGGAGGGTGGCATAACGAGCATACTGAGGCGCAATATCCTGGCATATTAATTGGCATAATCCTGACATATTAATTGGCAATATCCTGGCATATTAAATGGTATATTGGGGGTCAAGATCCTGGCATATTGAGAGCAAAATACTGGCATATTAAATGGCATATTGGAGGGCAAACTCCTGGCATATTGAGGGGCAAAATCCTGGCATATTAAATGGCATATTGGGGGCAAACTCCTGGCATATTGAGGGGCAAAATCCTGGCATATTAAATGGCATATTGGGGGGCAAAATCCTTGGATATTGAATGGCTAAATCCTGGATATACTGAATGGCTAAATCATGGCATATTGAATGGCTAAATCATGGCATATTGAGTGGCTAAATAATCCTGCCATATTGAGTGGCAAAATAATCCTGGCATATTGAATGTCTAAATCCTGGCATATCGAGGGGTTAAATACTGGCATATTTTAATTGGCAAAGTGATGCTGTGGCATGGTGTGTGGGGCAAAATAACATGTACTATGTGGAAAGTGACACTGGCTAGTTCTGTGGGGCAAAGTGACACTGTGGCATGCCAAATCGTGTAGGTGCAATATGAGTGCAAGCCAAGAGCTGTGGGTGCAATATAGGTGCATGGCAAGTTCTGTGGGTACTGTATGGTGCTGTGTTAAGTCCTTTAGGTGCAATGTGGGTGCAGAGGAAGGGAAAAAAAAATTGGAATGCAATTTTTCAATAACACTTTTATTAACTAGAATATTAAATAATTCAAATAAGTATAAATGCAACTAGTTATAGAGAGATGTCTGTGTTTATAGATATGTATTGTTTTCGAATTGTACAATTGTCAGCTTGTGGGGCTCCTGTGTGTCGTATAATTAATGGCTGTCCCATGTGTGGCATATTTATTGGGCCCCATGTGTGGCATAATTAAGGGGATCTTTTGTGTGGCATAATTAAGGGGCGCCTGTGTGTGTGTGAAATAATTAATTGGGCTCCAAGGTGAGGCATAATTTATGTAGCTTTGGTGTGGTATAATTTATGGGGCTCTTGTGTGTCATAGTTATGGGGCTCCTGTATGTGGCATAGTTATGGGGCTCCTGTGTGTGGCATAGTTATGGGGCTCCTGTGTGTGGCATAGTTATGGGGCTCCTGTATGTGGCATAGTTATGGGGCTCCTGTATGTGTCATAGTTATGGGGCTCCTGTATGTGGCATAGTTATGGGGCTCTTGTGTGTCATAGTTATGGGCTCCTGTGTGTGGCATTGTTAAAGGGCTCCTGCGTGTGACATAATTTGTGGGGCTCCTGTATGTGGCATATTTAATGGGCCATCTGACTGGCATTAGTAAGGAATCTGTTTGGCATGCTATTGGAGAAATTCCAGGGGGGTGACACCAAGAGTTACCGCACCGGGTGACACCAACCCTAGTGACGCCTCTGGAGAGAGACTCCCATTTTTGTGCTTGCAGAGAGCAAGTCGCTGACCAGACCGGTCTTCCTGCTTCACATGAAAGCATGGCAGCTGCCGGTCAGAGGATAAACTGGCGTGTACTATCAAAAGTACCTGCCAGTTTATCCTCAATCTAGAGATAGCTAATTGTTAACTTGTGGTTCTGTATTAGAAGCAGAAGTGAAAATAAAGTCGAGTTGTCCTATAAAGTTTCATTCAAAGCAAAAAACGACATTTTCCACCGTTTTATTACTTGTACCTTGAGCATCCATTTCTCTGAACAGATCTCCTCCTACTTCTGATTCCCTGCATACAGCTGTATGCTCAGCCATTTCTTAGGGAGCCATTTCTGTCCTTCAGAATATATCATTCATATATGTTCAGACAGCAGTGAGTTCATTAATTAAGTTAGTTTCTATGGAATCCACTGCTTGATTAATTCCTCCTTCACAAACTTGCACTCTAAATTCTCATAGTTGCTACATATCGGCCATGTTTCCAGGGACACATATTTGTTCCACATGCTGCAGAAAGAGCATACAAAGTGCATCCCGGCAGTATGTAGGATGGATATACGCACAGACAGAATCCAATTAATTAATCAGGGTAGGTCCTATGAGATCTCCGCCCTCATTAATTAATTGGATTGTGTCTGTGTGTATATCCATCCTACATACTGCCGGGCTGCACTTTGCATGCTCTTTCTGCAGCATGTGGAACAAATATGTGTCCCTGGAAACATGGCCGACGTTGGAAACTATGCATTCTGCAGGGGAGCATGTAAAAGTTCTGTGCATCCAGCAAAAAAGATGGCTGACCTGACAACCTTACCTGTAATTGAGTTTGAAGCCACGTTTTTAGATTTTAGCAATGATATCATGCATTTTTGCAATCCTGCAGTCTCGCCTTTATCCTTTAATTCTGAATTTATTTATTTTTAATCCAGTTTAGTTCACATTTCTGCTTCCTCCCAAGCTACTAGACTGTGGAATCTGTTAACACTGTATAAATAAGTTCTAAAATTATACAAATTCATAGTGACAAAATCTGTCTGGCTCATTACTGCAGAGCCAAAAGCAGCAGTCAGCATCAAGAAATTGGGAAAAAATGAAGTGCATTATTGCAGCATAATTGACAAAAGGTATAAACTGCTGCTTATATCACATAAGGAGATTTAAAGGGACTCTATCACCTAAACATAGCTTGTATCTATACATTGTATTAGAAAAATTGCAAGCAAATTCCTAAATCAGGAGAAAAATGTGTTTAAAACTGTATCTGTGGTGTAGGAGGCTTATGACATCACCATAGTTGCCAACATCGGCCATCTTTCCAGGGACACATATTTGTTCTACATGCTGCAGAAAGAGCATGCAAAGTGCAGCCCAGCAGAATGTAGGATAGATATACACACAGCCAGTATCCATTTAATTAATCAGGGTGGAGATCTCATAGGACCTACCATGATTAATTAATTGGATTGTGTCTGTGCGTATATGTATCCTACATACTGCCGGGCTGCACTTTGCATGCTCTTTCTGCAGCATGTGGAACAAATATGTGTCCCTGGAAACATGGCCGCTGTTGGCAACTATGCATCACCTATGGCCTGAAACCAGTTCATTAGAAAATCATGCCACAGGTGATGTCATTAACAGGAGACTCCACAGATTATATAAAACATTCAAATTTAGGTATTTTCTTGCAGTTTTGCTAACACAGTGTATATATATATATATTTATTTTACAGTTGTCCATGAGTGGTTCACTGGCTTTGCTCCTCTTCCTGAGTTGTGTTTCAAAGCTGTTGTATGTGGAGTTATTAGGCAAAAATGTGGTTCTTTGTTGAGCTCGTTTGCATACACCTACCCAGAATCCCTTGCAGTAGTGAGAGCACTGATAAAGGAAGTATAAAGATTAGAGAATAACAGTCCTGAATAAATTACCAACTGGAATTTTAACAGCATTCGCTGCACCTGGGAGTAGTTAGAATAGTCACTGTCTGTTTCCTCCATGAAAACATGTCTCTAATTCATATTTGTATTCTCCTCCTGTATCCTGCATGTTATACAAGGTGAGGGGGAGATGAGAGCCCCCCACCCCCTGTATAAATCTCCAATGCCAATAATGTGAGGACAGCGGGAGCCAGATTTCCACCCACTTTTCATTATTTTAAAAAATATATGGGCGTCATGTAAGAAAGAGGTATGAAACAGATGCAGGGCTTGGGAAAAAAACAGCAACAGATGCAACCATGAGAAACATCACATTTATTTTAAAATGTTTTTGTTTTTTTTATCCCTTCAACATAGTAGTTGCTTTAGCAGCAAGAATTTTGTGATACACGACCTTTTACATAGCTTTTTACTTTCTTTTATAGTTTATGTTCCTTGTGTCAGCATGAGAATGTAGTGGAATGTACAAAATACATTCTCTGCTCCCATTAGGGGGTTAGGTTGCCTTCAATATTGTTCATGGTGTGACTTTACTGCGGCGGACCATTTAAAGATGCTCTATTGACCTTCACTGACCTTGCCACCAGCACGGGTGCCCTTGTACAGACCCTTTCCCTATCCCTGCTTGGAAACAGTAGGCCACTCTTTGTGTGTCAAGCCCCTTTGGAAGGCGGTCACACAATGTCCTGAACTGGGTGCAGCATCATTCGACAGGAAGAAAAAGATCTAGTTCTTTCAGGGATGAAGGAGGTGCATTCTGTCCTCCGTAATGTTCCAAAAAGGAATTATAACTAGGGTGACTGGGGAGACCATATCATTAGTTATATTTAATTTCAATTTGCAATGTGTATAGGGACATTCAAGAGGAAAATAGGTAAAACCATAGGGTATACCAGGTCCTGTACAGTGGCTTCTTAGGGGATGGGACTCTTCATCGCGGCTGCTTCCGCTTCACCGCCGACTCTACACAGCAAGACAGATCGTCGCTGGAGATTTCATCGTGGGACATTTCATCGCTAAAGGTAAGTATTTTAGCTATTTTACTTTGGTTAGAATTAGGGTTTAGGGGGTTAGAATTAGGGTTTAGGGGGTTCATTTTAGTATTAGGGCTCGGGGGTTAGTATTAGAGTTAGTTTTAGGGTTTAGGGGGTTAATTTTAGTATTAGGGCTCGGGAGTTAGTTTTAGGGTTAGAATTAGGGTTTAGGGGGTTAATTTTAGTACTAGGGCTCGGGGGTTAGTATTAGGGCTCGGGGGTTAGTATTAGTAGTAGGGTTAGTATTAGGATTTAGGGGGTTAATTTTAGTATTAGGGCTCGGGGGTTAGTATTAGAGTTTAGGAGGTACATTTTTGTATTGGGGTTAATTTTAGTGTTAGTATTGGGGTTTAGTGTTAGTATTGGGGTTTGGGAATCATTTATTAGGGGGGGTTATTTTCTTTTTACTTGTACATTTGTAAGAGCTGACAGTTCAGCGCTCTTACATAGCCGCGGCCGCGATGAATCGGCCGCATTATTCTTCATTGCTGACAGTTCAGCGTTCTAACTGCCACGCTGAACTGACAGCGATGAATATGCGGAAGTGTCCTAGACCCGGCTTCTTATACCTTGGTCATAAAAAATGATGGTACATGAGTACCCTCATCAAACCCAATGACCCCCATAATGCAGCCCCCCACATAATAAAAATACTTGGTAGTTGGTATTGACTTGACTAGTTTTTTTGTGACCAGTGCATACATTGACTATTTAAATGATGGTAAACCAAGGTCGCCAAGGTTAGCCATCATTGGACTATGTGTTCTATGTGGAGCTAGACTCACAATGGCTTCTGTTTCAGCTGTAGTTTTAATTGTGAATTTAGTTTTGTTTTAGTAACAATCCTTTTTCTGTGGTGTTATTGTTGCAGGCACTTTGCTAAGCAGGGGTGCGAGGACTGTTATTTTTCTACATACTTAGCCATCAAGATAGGATACAGATTAGAAGGCTGGAAGGTAACAATTGCCTTGAAAAATATAAAAATAAAATATGCTGAAGACGGAACATAAGGTTAAAAGCATCACCTGACTACTCACAAACAAAACAATAAATCAATGGTAAAAGGTTGCACAAGAACGTGAAGGAAGAGAACTAACAAATAATATATAGATACAGGGAAGGAAGGAGTAAGACGTGGATTGTACTTGGTTATCCCTTGTGAGCCTACAATGATTGGAATGCAAATCAAACAGAAGAAGAGGATGGTGTGTGTTTGTGGGTTTATCTTGTTGCACTTCATATTTAGCTTAAAGTGGCTCCGTCACCCAAATAGTGCTGATACTGTGAATGTAGAGAATACAAAAATTGCATACCACCCAAATTCTGCCCCCACTGAATTGGGATGCAATGGGGCGAAGTCTGAGAGGTCCAGAGTTATGCAAACTTGTAAAGCTGTGGGGCGAAGCTTGGTAAAGCAGTGGGGTGAGGCTTGGGAGGTCAAGTGTCACTCAAACTGGTAAAGCAGTGGGGTGATGCTTGGGAGGTTAAGCATCACTCAAACTGGTAAAGCAGTGGGGCGATGCTTGGGAGGTTAAGCATCACTCAAACTGGTAAAGCAGTGGGGCGATGCTTGGGAGGTCGAGCATCACTCAAACTGGTAAAGCAGTGGGGCGATGCTTGGGAGGTCGAGCATCACTCAAACTGGTAAAGCAGTGGGGCGATGCTTGGGAGGTCGAGCAACACTCAAACTGGTAAAGCAGTGGGGCGATGCTTGGGAGGTCGAGTGTCACTCAAACTGGTAAAGCAGTGGGGTGAGGCTTGGGAGGTCAAGTGTCCCTCAAACTGGTAAAGACGTGGGGTGATGCTTGGGAGGTCAAGTGTCACTCAAACTGGTAAAGCAGTGGGGTGGTGCTTGGGAGGTCAAGCATCACTCAAACTGGTAAAGCCGTGGGCTGACACTTGGGAAGTTGATCTTTACTCAAACTGGTAATGCCATGGGGTGAAGCTTGGGAGATCTAAACTGGTAATTCTTGGGTGTATCCAACACCGGAGAAAGACATTAGGACTGTGGGGTTGCAGTACCGAATCCCACTATCCTACTAAGCTGTACCTCTGTCCTGAAAATCTGGAACGAGGGAGAGATTGGCAGGACAGTAGGGAAGGAGTCTCCAAACCGTGACTGTCCCACGCAAAGTAGAACAGTCGGGAGGCATGCATATGGGAGCAGGTAACCAAAATTAGAAACATATGCAGTGTCTTCTACTTATGACTTAACCTGGTGGCTTTATATGAAAATTACTCTTTTACCACTGAAAGTAGTTCACTTGCATGTCAAGCCACAGGTGATGTAAATGTTTTTGGAACTGCGCCAATGAGCGGAACAAAGCAGCGGCCTTCAACAACCTGTGGTGGGCTGCATACCGCAAACGAAAAAGTGAAAAGCGAATAAAAAATAACTAATTAAGAAAACATTATTTAAAAAGTTCCACACAATGCTTTTTTTTTTTTTGGGGCATTTTCACTGCAGAAGTAGCGCTATTTTTTTTTTTTTTTTTTAACTTTGAATTCTCTTAAGGAGTTACTCTTTAATTCCTACATTAAGCAGTTCACTTGCAATTAACTCAGACCGCTCAACATTTCTGGGAGTGAAAAAGACAGTATGGCAACCAACCAACATGTCCGCCTCCTTATAGCACTGCAGTTGTATTCTTTCATGAAACCCTCTTATTTAAAATGTCTACGCAATCTTTCAGTTAAATAGATCATCGTTTTTGCTCCTTTTAATAAGATGGAGTGGAAGAGACTTTTTCCGACTTAATGACTGATATTTGCTTTTCACTTTTTAGTAAATAGACCCGAATGTAGAGAGCATTTTCTATTATAAAAATATTTACGTGTCAGCGTCCCTTTAAGGCTAGGGCCAGACAGTGTGTAAGGCGGTATATATGTAAAAAAAAAAAAGACACTCAGAGACCTTGAGTAACTCTATAATGTCTGAATACAGGATTTTGTAATATTAAGGTACTAATGGACTCTCTAGGCCTGTTTATCATCCTATTATCCAGTTGTTCTCCTACACTGAGAAACTATCTCTCTCCTCACACTGACAAAAGCCTTCTATACATTGAATGATGGTAAAACAGCATGGTACAGGCTAATGATCTCTCTCTGTCAGGGACTTTAGGACATACGGGGCTATTCACACAAAAAAAGGTGAGTTGAGCATTTCATATGCATTGTGCAGGGACAAATCTGGTGAGTTGGCTTAGTGGGAGAAACTCACCAGGTCTGTCCCTGCACAATGCATAGCTAAATTACTGAGATGGAATGTTCATCTCACCTCAACTCACCTTTTAGTGAATAGCCCCGTATGTCCTAAAGTCCCTGGCAGAGAGAGATCATTAGCCTGTACCATGCTGTTTTACCGTCATTCAAGGGATAGTAGGTTTTTGTCAGTGTGAGGGGAGAGATAGTTTCCCAGTTGAGGAGAACAACTGGTTAATAATATGATAATGTTAAGTAAACAAGGGTTTCATGAGTAGTAACAATATGCTACAGATGAATTTACTTATCATTAGTAGAAGGAAGAGGATGTACTAGGCAACCTTCTAGTTTTGTCTGTATCGTCGTCCTCATCACTTACCTGACTTTCAACCACCTGTGCAGATGGAGGAATGTTAGGTGTAGAAAATTGCCTCTGGAGCACCAGTACTCAATAGTTTATCTTCCACAAGGAAAACAAGGCACTCGCCTAGGGCGGCACTTTCCCAGAGGGCAGCACTTTGCCAGAGGGTGCTTCAAACATTTTCGCTCCCTCTCCCACCGTTCAGCAGGCTTTAGTTCCTTAGAGTTAATTGGGGTGATGGGTTCATGTAATGGGCCTGGTGGGGGTATGAAATGTGGGTGATCGGGGCATGTAATGGGGTGATTGGGAATTTAGTGTGTATGCAATGTGGGTGATGGGGCATGTAATGGGGTGATTGGGCATTTAATGTGCAATGTGGGTGATGGGGCATGTAATGGGGGGATTGGGCATTTAATGTGTGTGCAATGTGGGTGATGGCGCATGTAATGGGGTGATTGGGAATTTAGTGTGTATGCAATGTGGGTGATGGGGCATGTAATGGGGTGATTGGGCATTTAATGTGTATGCAATGTGGGTGATGGGGCATGTAATGGGGTGATTGGGCATTTAGTATATATGCAATGTGGGTGATGGGGCATGTAATGGGGTGATTGGGCATTTAATGTGCAATGTGGGTGATGGGGCATGTAATGGGGTGATTGGGAATTTAGTGTGTATGCAATGTGGGTGATGGGGCATGTAATGGGGTGATTGGGCATTTAATGTGCAATGTGGGTGATGGGGCATGTCGTGGGTGTGCAACGTGGGCGATAGGGCTGCCCGAATTTTGTCTGCCTAGGGCAGCACAAAACCAAGATACACCACTGCCAGTACTTTTGACCTGAAACTTTGTCTGTGGTGTTCAGTTTGAAACTCAGACTCCTGCTGTTACCGGTGGGACATCGGCTGGAACGGTGCAAACCTTTGTGTGCTACAAATTAACATACACCTGCCAACACCCCAAGACAGGGCTTAAAAAAAAAACCAGGACTTCCCATCAAACCATGCCCTCTTGGCAATAATATCAACACCTTAACTATATCAGCCGAGCTGTTGTCTGGTGTTTTACATAATCCCTGCATCTCTGTTGTTGCTTTTGCTGTTTATTTGTATCGCGTGCTTTCTTAATATCTCCCTGTGCAATGTTTTGGGAGCCGGAGGAATCAAACAGGTTGTTTTGTTTACTCCCATACGGATTGCAATAAACTTAAGTTACTTAACCTTATGGCAGAAAATCCAAATCCCTGGTTTCCCATGTGTGCAACATAGCAGCAGTGTGAATTAAATCTTAATTATCTGCCGTTATAATCCACAAGCCTACAGAAAAATTCTAGCAGCACCTGTTAAATTATGAATGGATCTTGGTGCTCACGTATTTGTCAGTTTAAAATGTATGTTTTTTTTTTTTGGGGTGGGGGGGGGATCGGTGTCAAATTAACGACCGGTTGAAGTCTAGCTAACTTGTAAACTCTAAATAATATTAATAAAATCATTATTTAACACATATAATGCCAAAGTGTTCTGCAACAAGATGTTCTAACACTTTTTTGGGGGGTGGGGTGTGTTAAAGGGACACTAAACGTTTTTTTTTTTTCACTTGTGCTTCTAATATAGCACACGACAACTGGGAACTGCTGTGTCTCACATGTGAGACACAGTAGTTAGTAAACCCGCGTGTATCTATTAAGATACATGCCGGGTTTACTTAATTTTACCGGGACATGTATTGTTTAACCCTTGCTTCCTTCAAGGAAGCAAGGGTTAAATGACGTTTAATGGTCGACTGTAACGGAACTCCCTGTACTCCGACCGAGTACCTTCTGTTGATGGACACTTCCTAGCTTGCGCCGAGGACCACAAGCACCGCACCGGACACCACAACCACCGCAGACTCCACAACGGCCGTAGCTTAACTGGAGTCTCGCCGTCTTCTGACCACCCTGGATCAGATTCTGTCATCCAGGACCGTGTGGGGAAGACCTCTCTTCCAGGAGAGCATATCAGGAACAAGCTCTTAAAAGAGCTAAGTGATTAAAGCTCAAGGGAGTATGCAGAACATAGCAATCCCCAGTGTGAGTATAGATGTCCCCTCCAATCACGAGATAGGACTACATGTTGAGGGTCAAGAAGATCTCAGGATTTTAATCAAACACTCTGCTTTTATGCCCATTTTTCACACATAGGACCACCCACAGGGATTTGAAGAACAACCAATCAATACGTACAATACACTCAGACACTCCCAACAATTACAGCAAAATCCCCCCCTCTGCCTGTGATACAATTATCTCCACACAATAGACTAACTTAATAATCACAGGCAGAAAATATACAGTTTTTACACAATATTAATAACATTCAAAGTATGCATCACATTCACATAAAACATACATTTTCAGAATCAGCATACTTAAAATATGAACATAACTAAAAATCAGACAATTCCACCCAGTAGTTCAAAAGTTAGCTGGAAGTCCTTTATGACTGACCGCAAGCACATTTTCCTAGTCTGGGGACACTGGGGACACCGTCTTAAAGGGGCATTGTTACGATTTTCACCATGCCCCTAAAATGTGCTTAAAGGGCCAGCACCAGTCCCATAAAAGTCCATAAGCCCCAATACAGCTTCTTAAAAGGCCATACACCCCAGGGCCATAGTCACAGGCGAGGAGGCTGGCAAGCAGGCCTCTCCAGGACCAAGTGGCGAAGGGCACTTCGTCACAATGGTTCTTTAATAAATATGTTTATTTACATTGCTAAAAATAATTGGAACTGGATTCATTTTATAAAAAAAACTGTAAGGGTCTACTTAATAAAGAGAAAATGTCAGGGAATTGAGACAAGAATTTTAAACTTTAGGCCAATGTAACCGAGTTGGAAAAATTCTCCAATGGAGCTGAATGGGAGAATTGTTCCAACTCTGTTACATTGGCCAAAAGTTTAAAATTCCCTGCAGTTCTCTCTTTATTGAATAGATTGTACAGTGATTTAATCACCTTGGTGAGTAATATATATCAAGAAGTGATTGAAATTGTTGCTGCTTTTTAGTTGGGTTATCAGACTTCGTCTCTTCCCCTCCTGGCCATAACAAGGCCCACACACAGTGGTGTATCTTGGTTTTGTGCTGCCCTAGGCAGGCAAAATTCGGGCACCCCCTCTACCCCCCCTACCCACGCTGCACACGCACGACATGCCCCATAAACCCCATTACATGCCTCCATCACCCCCATTACATGCCTCCATTAACCCCATCATATGCCTCCCTTAACCCCATCATATGACGTCAGAGTGCCTGGTCACGTGACCCATCAACACTCCGCCCCCCCTAAGAAAAAAACTCTCGGACAGCCTGATCATACCGATCAGGCATCCGCCTAGGATGCCTCACGGTAAATACTGCACTGCCCACACAGATCTGTTTTGTTCAGACAGATGGCTCCTCGGTTTTACCCAGTCTATGAGGGTATAATTTCTTGGATGAGGGTGACAGCGATATCAGAGAGTTCTATGCTGCCTGTAGTTAAAGCCTCTTATGTCATTGGAGGAATCATCTCTTCAAGATGCAATATCTACCAGAGGATCACAATGCTCAGCAGTAATCACTGAGAGATGATACACACATGTACTATTCACTTCCAGACTTGTACCCTACATTTGGGACAGTCTCTTCTATTCTCTCTCCATAGGTAAGGGGATGTGGAGAATCCACAGACACATTTAAACACATTTTCATCTAATTTGGGCATTTGCTTGCGATTTTGCAAACACAATGTATAGATAATTTTCAATCTTTTTTTTTTAATCCTCTACATGCACAGTTAAAACAATACTTAGGGGATACAGTCCTTTTAAAGCCAGCTAGGCCTGTACCAGTAGGGTAGAGGCAGAAGATCTGATGTCTGATCGCAATCTGAAACGTAACCTTTCCAAAACAGAACAAATTATCGTCCCTCCCTCAAACTCTGTCCCTACACCCGGGTTCACAGTCACCGTTGAAAATGCTACAATCGTACCTGTGAAGTTTTGTACAAATCAGTCAATAATTCCTGTATAACGAAGTACTCACTTTATTAATACATATATAACAGGATCTTCATATTGCTGCCTTGTTACACAGGGTTTCTGCCTTGTTACACAGAGTTCCCTTTTTAAATCCCTCAAACATTCTACCCCCCCAACTGCCAACAGAAACAGGGAGTAAAAACCAAAAGAAAGGAAGTGTATCATTCACAGCCAACAACAGCCCAACAGTCCATACATCACAGTACCAGATTACCGTGTCCGATGTCTTGGGGTCACTTTTGACTCTGCTCTCTCCTTCATTCCTCATATTCACTCTTTAGCCAAATCCTGTCGGCTGCACCTAAGGAACATCGCATGAATTCGCCTGTTCCTCAGCAAAGAGACTGCCAAAATACTAGTGCACTCACTTGTGATCTCTCGCCTTGACTACTGTAATGGCCTCCTGATTGGACTACCTCTGGCTCGTCTCTCTCCCCTGCAATCTATCCAAAACACAGCTTCCAGACTAATTTTTCTTGCTTGTTGGTCTGATTCAGCTGCTCCCCTCTGCTATGCCCTCCACTGGCTCCCCTTCTGCTCTAGGATCAAATCTAAATTCTGTCTTTAACCTACAAAGCCCTCCACTCCTTGGCCCCTCCGTATATTGCCTCCCTCATGAACCGATACTTCCCTTCACATCCTCTGCACTCCTCATTGGGTCTACAGCTTTCCTCCTACCTCATCACTTCTTCCCACTCGCGCCTCCAAGATTTTGCCCGAGCTGCCCCCTCTCTCTGGAACTCCCTTCCGCAAAGCATCCAGCTCTCCCCCTCTTTCTCAAACTTCAAAAAGTCCCTCAAAACTCATCTCTTTAATGAAGCTCAATACTCATCCCACTAGCATAACAATTGGTTTACCTCTAGCTAATCCCAGCTAGCTCCCGCTGTCTTCAAGCACTGTTAAGATCAGGTAGCTTACAACTGATCCAGCTAGAACGCACACAAATACTCTTTGGCCAAACTCACCTACTGCCAACCTTCCACATAACTATTACTACAACAACATTCCCTCTGACCTCTTCACTCCCATGTGTCTCATGTACCCCATTCCCTCTAGATTGTGAGCTTGTGGGCAGGGCTCTCTACCTCACGTACCAGTCTGTTCTAGTTTGTCTAACTTAGCATGTAGTTCCCTTCAATGCTCTGTATCTAGTGCTACGTAAATTGTTGGTGCTATATAAATAAATGGTAATCAAAATCAATCACTATCATTCTTGAGGGGGCTAAAAGATAATTTCAATGAAAAGAGAAACAAAATAAAAAAAAATTAGATTGTGCAGATAGATAAGAAATACTTGACTCTTCTTACCTGCCCATTTTTAATTCCTTTACTGTTAATCTTTATCACTTCCACTGGAGGGTTAATAACAGTAGTATCAATAGGCATCCAGAGCTGGGAGAAGTATAAAATACCACAACTGATCTTGTTTTTGCCTCTCTGCTGGTAGGGGATATCTTACCAACCCAGTAACAAGGAAGGGGGTAAGAGTCTTGTACCATGCCCTTGCATCGACTTCATGCTCTCTATTTTCAGTTTTGGCCAATAAGAACAATTAGACTCAATTAGAGCACCAGATATCACATGACAAGCCAGTGCTCAGACTTAAACAGATACATAGGACCACATAGGGACAGATCAGAATTATCTGGACTGCATGGCCCACGCAGTCCTGAGCCAAAAAGAAGCGTAAGTGGTCAGCATGAGGACAAATATTACATAATTGAGAGAGTGCATCAATTGTAAAAATGTATATACAAATGTTTTCTTTTTTTACAACCGTGGATTACATCCTTCAGATCTTCCTTCATTTGACCAATACAATGTTGTTCTAAGGAATGTCGGCCCCTGATAGCATTCCACTGAGCAAAGAAGGCTCAATAAAGTACTTTATTTGTATTCTTTAATTCAAGAATTTCTACTTAAAATGCCGATGAACACAAAGCAATCATTCAATTACACATAACTTTGTTTCTTCCAGACAGTTGTCCTTTAGTTCCGTCGGACTTGTACAGGGCAGATTCCGTTTGAGCAAGCCAAGAAATGAAAGTTCGAAATAAAGAAGCCATTCCCCCCCAGTGTTTTGCTTCGATACCATGTAATTCACTAAAACAAGTTGTCAGATCCTGTTTTGTAACAATACACACAGGAAATCCAGGCGCGATGGATGGCTTGTGACTTTTGTGCCACTGAATGTCATAGCAATTGATCAGATCAGTTTTAAAGATTAAATCAATAGGAGCGTAATTCACTGTGCACCCAAACTAGATGTGAGGGAGCAGTTCAAAGCTACAGATGTGAGGAGACTTGATATTTATTATACTGTTGTGAGTAGTGTCACTGCGTAGAGCTAAGACTTATGTTTTTCGCCAATTTGTTGCCATGACGACATACTCAGTGATCAGGTTATATAGTGTCAAGCTTTTAAAGAAATGCTTTCAGACGTGGGTTTGTATGTTTGTGTCTTCATTATAAACTTATATATATATATATATATATATATATATATATATACATATACCGTATTTGCACGATTATAAGACGACCCTGATTATAAGACGACCCCCCCAAATGTGTACATTCCTTTAGGAAAAAAAAATAAAAGCCTGATTATAGGACTACCCTATAGGAAAAAAGTTTAACTTGTATATATGTAAATTGCTTTTTAATATTTAATAAAAAATTTATATTATACAAATGCATTTCTTGTTTTTATTTGCTTTTATGGGCCTATCTCCCGCTCCCCCAGCTCTTTCCCCCCCAGCGTTGTCTCTCTCTCCCACCAAAACTTCTCTCTCTTGTCTCTATCTATCCCCCCTCCCCTTTTCTCTCTGTCCCCCTCCCTCTTCTTGTCTGTTTCCCCCCCTTGTCTGTCTGTGTCCTTCCCTCTCCCCCTCCCTTTTTCTCTCTCTATCCCCGCTCCCCTTTTATCTCTGCCCCCCCCCTTGTCTATCTGTGTCCTCCCCCCTCCCCCTCCCTTTGTCTCTTTCTCCCCCCCCCTCCCCTTGTCTGTCTGTGTTCTCTGTCGTCGTCCCCCCCCCCTTTACCTGGTTTCGTTCCCTGGTGGCTAGTGGGGGCAGCCGGGGGATGTCTGCACGATACGTGCAGACATCCTCCATGCTGCCCGACACGGCAGTCTATTATGACGGACAGCTGGTCCGTCATAATAGACTGCCGTGTCGGGCAGCATGGAGGATGTCTGCACGTATCGTGCAGACATCGTGCAGACATCCCCCACCTTCCCGATTCTCCCTGGTGGCTAGTGGGGCGCAGACCTCCCCTGCTGCCGCCCGGCACGATCGCCGGGACTTCTGTGACGAAAGCGGAAGTACACGGCTTCTTCATAGAAGCCCCAGCGGTCGTGCCGGGCGGAAGCAGGGGAGTCTGAGCTCATCACACAGACATCCCCTGCTGTTAGAGAGGGGGACCTGGATCCCTGTCAGATCATTTGCTCTGTCTTAGGAGTTGTGTTTGGAGATTGCTGTCTCCATCCTGAATATTACTGGGAGAGAAAGAGAGAGAGAGAGAGAGAGAGAGAGAGAGAGAGAGAGAGAGAGAGAGAGAAGCCTTGCTTTCTACCATATTTATAAAATAAAAAAAATAACCTCAGAGTATAGTAGGTTAATATTTTTTATTTATTTCTTTATAAAGTGTTTTACCAGGAAGAATACATTGAGATTTCTCTCGTTTTCATGTATGTCCTGTGGACCCAGTCCAGAATGGAATTACACAGTTACACATTTAACAGTAGATTAAAAATAAATACATACATATATTAAACAAGTTGAAAGGAGAACATAAAGGGTAAATCATTATTGATACAAAAAAGAAACAACATGTACAGTATACGAAGGAGTTTGTAAACTAATAACAGGTACAATCTGTTTGGAGGATTTGGGATACACTTGTTTTCAGGGATTTTAGACTAGATGATGATTTGGCAGAAACAGGGAGGCTGATTCCACATATGAGGAGGTCTGAGAGAGAACGCACCTCGGCGCGCTTCCTTTTTGAAGCGAGGAATCGCTAGTGAAGGGTTGGTGCAGGATCTGAGATTGTAGGAAGTGCAGGGAGTAAGAGCGAGCATGCCGCTCGGGTAGAGGGGGAGTAAGAGTGAGCATGCCGCTCAGGTAGGGGGGGGAGCGTTCCAGAGAAGTGTTTATGCACTAAGCAAGCTGGGTGGAGAGTGTGCCTTGAGGCAAGCGTCAGCCAGTTTAACTCTTTTAACATTTTACAGTGGTGCGTGTTATAATCACACTGTAGTGCAAAACGACACAATGTATTGTACATAGTGTCGAGTTTACCGAGATGGGTCCGCGGGGCAGAATCATACACAACATCTCCATAATCTCAGATCGGCAGTACACACATTACTATGACTATGAGGTTGTGTATGAAAAGTCCCGCACACAAAATGTTGGGAAATTAACAAAAAGGTGCAATGGCTATTATGTATACGGGTAATCTCAGCTTTTTAAAAAAAAATATCTTGACACTTTGAGAAACATCTGATATTTGTGCTAGAATAGAACTTCCAACACTTGCTTGAATGAGACATCCGACACGTTAAGTGTGCTGGAATGGAACATCCGACACTCGGAGTGTGGAATCAAACATCTAAGACTTTCAGTGGGCTGGAATGGAACATCCGACACTCGGAGTGTGGAATCAAATATCTAACACTTTCAGTGGGCTGGAATGGAACATCCGACACTCGGAGTGTGTGCCTTACTCTTTACACATGTGGAGTGCTGGCATTCAATGTGCTGGAGCAACTCAGAAGTTTGATACCAGTACACATAATGCAAATTCCCAACATTTGTTAGGAACGTGCTTTATATAAAGAAAAGATCACATGTGTACTGTACTACTTTTATTGATATTGAGTAAACTGATATATATATATATATATATATTGATTTGATATTTGTAAATAGTTCCATTCTCTTTACATGATCCTAAAACATTTACCACCTCGACTTCATTTATACTTTAGATAGGGACTCTATGAATGTTGCATCTGAATTGCATTGCTGACAATTGTGTCGGCAATGCAAGATATCTGACCGGTGAATTATGCATGAGCTATGTTGGCTTTTTCCACCGTACAAAATATCACAGCTTTTGTTTAAAAGCCGTGATAACGCATGCTTGTGCACGGTTTGGCCACCATCCAGAATGGCATTTGCGACCATGCCAGAAATGCAATTCGGAGGCCAACTTCAGCACCTTGGTTCTTTTGTGTTGGCTACACAACTGAGCCAAGGGGCCAGGAGTGAAAGTAAGGGGGCTGGGTTATGTATGAATCAAATAAAGTATTAAGTACGTCTCCACCCTAAAAAGTTAATTATTGACTCCGAAAAACAGTTTTTGTTGCCCTTTAGTTTTATTTGACTTGGGCTTCAAAAAGGTGAATATTCATTAAAAATAGAACAAGGGTGAACCTGCCATATAAAGTGCAAGAAAACTGTTAACTAGAAATAGCAATAAAATAGAGATACTGAGATACTTAAAGATCCAAACTATTCAGACTTTATTGCATGCTGTAGAAAACAATCTGAGAATATACATTATTTATCAATTAATCGTAATGAGTAATTGACTCTGCAAAATTACCTATTCTAAAAGATTTTATACTGAGTAGCAGTTTATCGAATTTCAGTTTATTTCCAGTCAATTCAGTGATTAGAATAAAAGAGCTATTTGTGTACCACTGTAATGAAGCCGAAATACACCAAAAAGGACTGACATTGAACCGACGAGCAACCGAATTTCCCAGCTCTAAATATTGTATACTGAATATCCAAATTCCAGCTTTTTGCTCAATAAGTCTATTATACCCAAATTTCATCAAATGTTGCCCTTTTTGATTCTCCCCAGGGACTGTTAAACACAATTTGTTAATTCTTAGGTTTATATAGGCCAATTTAATCTTCTGCAGTAAAAATACTGAGATCTCTGATACCGTACAACACACAGAGGAGTTGCACACACCATCTATTTATCCTCAAATTATGGCATGAAAAGCAAAACAAAAAAGCAGAAAGTAATAGTGTGGGGCAGTGTGAATAAGTGTGACGAGAGGTTGGTGCACATTTATAATATGCAGGTCTTCTCAAATCAAGATGAACCTTGGTATTCCTTGGAATCAGAGAGTGTGGGCACCAGTTCCCTGGACGGTTTTATTTGGTCAATACACTCTAAAAAGACGCTAGCATACCTTATGTCAAGAAATATGATTTTAGGTCAATTAACTACTTATTAGGTTTAGATGGTAAAGTCCTCCCAACTCTGAGAATTAATTCAATAGATCAATTATTAGAGAATTTGTCACTTGACCAGTGGTCCCGGGGTGGCGCTAGGCTGCTCGAGGATATACTCTACAATCATACCCTTCTTCACTTCTCAGTTTTGGTAGATAGATGGCAGATTCCTACAAATGAGCTGTTTAACTATTTGAGAATTAGGAGCTTCTTACAGTCCTCCTTGTATAGTTCTTCACGAGAGAAGGAAAATAGTTTAAAACGCTTGTTTTGCTCTGAACCCGTTTCTCGGGCTATGAATAAAGCTAAATACATACTCCAGACATTTGTTAATTCTCGCATAATGCCGATAGCCTCATGGCAGAAAGACCTTAATCTAACAATCGGCTGATTGGCTGGCTGCTTTAACAAAAAGTAAAAGAAATATCCACTGTCTAAATCTGGTAGAAACTCAATACAAACTGGCCAATAGGTGGTACCTGGTTCCCAATAGATTAGCGAGGATGTATGCCGACCAGTCATCTAGCTGTTGGAGATGCGGAGGGAGAGAGGGCTCCTATCTGCATGTCTGGTGGAGTTGCTTAGCAGTCAGAGTTCTATGGAATTGGGCTCTTGGCTTATTTTTTTCCTTGTCTGGTGAAATTCTTCCATCTAGCCCAGATGTAGCTTTACTACACCTTAATTTGAGAAGTATTTCCCCCTCTATTCAGCCGTTGGCAATCCACTGCCTGATGGCAGTTAAGATTCTAATTACGCGTAACTGGAAAGCGAGTCTTCCATTCCATAAAAATCACCTCATAAATCAATTGAAACACCAGCTGCTTATGGAGAGAGAGCTGGCTTGGTCTGGCGTCCTCTCGCCGCATAGATATACTCTATACGAGGGATGGCTTGATTCATTGCAAAACTTGTCTAGTCTTTAGCCTTCGTAGGATACTCTTGAAGGGGGAGGATTCTGTTCCTAGTTTGGGCCTAACCCCTGAGTTGAGCTTCTTTTAACTGTCTATTACTATTCTTGGATTAATGGCTTCTACTACCTTGTCCGACCCCACCCAACCCGAATTTGTCATCTCTGTTTTGTTCTGTTTTTTTTTTGTTATGTATATACTGAAAAATAATAAAAATAAAAAAAAATAAAAAAGTGTGACGAGAGGTGAATGTAAAGCATACAATACTAATATTGTCCTTATCGTGGCCCATCCATCAAAAACATGCACAGTACATGTCAAAGAAACACATGTTTCATGTACCCGAGGGACATCAAAGTCAAAGTAGCACAATTTCAACTCACACTTTTGAGAGAAAACCAGTACTCTCTGTGTAGAACATTTATAGCAGATTTTCCTAATCAACTTCACCAAAATCTCACATGGGGACAAAGCAATGCAATATATTACAATAAATATATAAAACACCTTACATGGATAAATAGAAGGCTGGGAAGGGATGATAAATAATAAACCCCAAAACCCCAGCACTCTGAAGACAACATTAAATCAATTATCTGAGAAGGTGTCATCTTTTACTCCTTCATTATGAACCTTTCATTAAAGGGATAGTCTAGTCCTCAAACTCACTTTGGTGCAAGATGAAGATCCCTGCTTGTATAGTGCACAGGCTTTTATCCTTATGTGATTTGATCCAGGCATTCTGTATAAATCACATTTTTAATATTTGACTCGAGCCCTCCCCCAGTGATTACTCTGCATGTTTACTGCAGGTGTGGCAGCACTGATTATATAGACACTGAGGATATAAAGTTTTGTTTCATTTAGTCACTTCCTGTCTCCTCAAATTGAGTCGATTGAGTGGCCTATTAGTGACCTTGCTCTTGTACACAATAGGATCTCTTAACAGTGCAACACATTGTCTGATGACATGACTAGAGAGAGAGGATATTCCATTCATTTGAATGGCATTATTCACATTGGTTCCTGCAGCAAAAAAAAAATGTCAATTACTTTTACTCATCTAGTGTTGGCAATCCTTGATTCTTGCAAACTGCTGTAATTTCACAATTTCTTCTAGCTGTAAGTATTTTATATTTTAAGCAATGCAAAATGTAAGACATGCATTTTAAAGTACTTTGAAAGCACATTAATATGCATTAATATTTGTAAGATCCATTTTGGGCACTAGACAGTCCCTTTAAGATATGTTTATGGGCATTATTATTTGACACTTTATTTTTTTTCTCTGACTAGCAGAGAATGTCTTCTTCTCCTATCAATGTGATATTAGATGATTCCCTGGGAAATCTTCAGTGTTGTAGCTGGTTATAATTACATGTCATATATCCTTGCTGACGGCATTTTAACACAGATCGAGATATTAAGCTGTGTTAGGAATATATATATCGTGAACGCTTTTCTTTCTGTCTTTTATGAGGTATATCTATAGGGAGCAGGGTCAGATTCTGTATTGATTTATTTCATACTATATAAGCTAAAAAGAGGTAGAAGAAATATTCCCTTTTCTTGTTTAACGTGTAAATATAGTAAAAAAAAAAAAAAAAACATCCCAAATAAATGGTCAAATTTCTATGAATAAAATGATTTTATTTTCTTTTATTAACAGGGTTAGTTGGTGTTTTATTTAAAGGAACAATCCAACCCCCAAAAATGTTTTTTTTTTATTTTTTTTTATTTTGCATTGTTGATTTCAGATATATCATGAGTTTGTTTTTTTATTAAATATTTTACTAAACAAGTGTGACTGGGTGCCACCATTTTGTGAAATATAGTGTTTTAGGATGCCACCTTCCAGTTACATTACAACACTAGTACCTTACTTTTGGGTGCTGAATTCTGACTATAGACTTGCACTGAATGGGAGGGTAATGTAACTATTAAATCACAAGGGGGTGGAATTTTGATCCTGTTTGATCAGGTCAATCTCCTCTCTTTGTGTTGGAAGGCAGGTAAAAGTTGTACACAGTCACCTAGTCCTGCCCACTATGATACACAGGAGCCAGAAAGAGAGCAGAGGCGTACCTTATGACATCATCTTGCAAGCTTTGGTCACATTTGTAAAGTGAGTATTGCTGGAAGAATTTGGAGACTGTTGCATCATGGGCAATATTCTCAAAATGGATGCTGCAGATAGACACCTAATTTTATTTTGACTTTTATATGCAATTAATTGAAACATTAAAAAAAAAGTGGCATGTGTTTGTTTTAAATGCACAGGTAATCTCTTTATCTCTTATGCAAGTTACTTAGTGTCCCTTTAAGCATTTATTTCTGGCAGAGTTCCCATTTTAGAAACTATGGCTTGCTCTTAAAATTTTCTGGAAAAATGTTCGGGAACTGTTATAATGTTGCAATATTTATAACTACAACTCACAGTCACGTTCGCATCACACAACCTATACAGTTTATCTTGTAAAAAATAAATAAAGCAAATATTAGTTGAGGTGCTAATGAACCTCCAGCTACAACTGTTAATTTTGATACATTCAGAATACACTGAGAATATTTTCTCCCTCACCACAGGTGGCTGCTGAAATACAATAGAGTGGATCACGTTTAATAAAGCATAATAAAGGGCTCCAAGGCATAAATGGGAAAAATATATTATAGAAATATATATTATGGCAACAGATTAAAAAAAAATAACAACAACACAAAAAACAGGTATTGTCCAAAACATAACAAATGATGGGATTTATTTGTTATTTAGTATAGCATAATGTACTTTATATGCATTCTTGATTTTGTAATACAGTGTTTACTACTACTCAAGGAAGGTTATTCAGGTATCTATAAACATGACCATGGTCATGTGAGGAAGCTAGCAGTTCATAGATACCTGAAACGAACTTCCTTGGGAAATAGTACAATGCTAACACTGTACCATAAATGAAGGTTGCATAGGCTGTCCTCCGACCCCCTCACCTCCTCCCAACTGCCCTCCGTCTCCGAAACCCACATACAGAGCACGGGAAGCCTGTCTCCCTCATTCTCAATCTTCAAAAATTTCCTCAAAACTCACCTCCTTAAAGAAACTTACAGCGCATTTCGCACCCATTGAGTAACCTTTTTTGGCCGTTCAGTTGTGACTGTTACTAAACAATTTTAGTGTGTTGCCGATACAAATATTTAATTTTCTCCCCCGCTGAATGCATAGACTAAGTATCACTTTTGTACTTGGCTCCTTGGATTCATATACACTTGTTTAGACAAGTGATTTGTCAATATATAAGCGTCGATCCCTAGCCTAGGGGTCAAGCCGAGTGGTCGAGCCTAGGTGTTTAAACATGTCCATTAATATTGTGACAGAGTAGAGTGCTCCGTGATACACATTTTGAATATGATGTAATGTAAACTTTCTATATTGTAATATTTTCTACGAGGTTAAACCGCCATTTACTTTTCAAGCCAGCGTTCCAAACGTCTCTGATTTAGGTGAGATGCAGAACTGAGAGTAAGCCTTCGTGTGTCTCTAAAGGTATGAAACATGGGTCACTGAGAGCACAGCTAAGAGGTTTAGCGGAAGAAATCTTGAAATGACTCTCTCTCCCATTGTATTTATTCAGTTTAAAAATGAACCACTATATGTTACAAAAAGGGATCCACAAAACGCAAAAAAAAAACCCACATATTTTAAAATATAACAATCATTGGATAAAACTTCTCATGCCAATTTGGATAATTTTTTTTTCTTTTTTTCTTACAGGGACATCTTTCAATTTACATTGTGTCATTTCATGCTGTGATGCAAGTTTAATAAGACTTACATACATTTAAAACGTATTGGGACTTTTCTATTTAAAACGTTTTACAGCAAATTGACAGCAACAATTTTCAGGTCTGACTATCTGATCCGCTCTTTGGTGACGGTCAAAATAACAGTGACAAATGTATTGACATGACAGGCTAATCATGTTAGGATGGTACATAGAATACATTAAACATTTATGTTTCCAAGGTTACGAGCCGCTATCGTAGATTTCTGACAAATAGAGTGCAATTTATTTTATTTTGATGACTTTGCCGACTTGATCCCAAATGGGTTTCGACAAAATATAGAGCCTTCAATCTCTCCGGCATTTAATATCCTGTGTCAGGTGTCTGCTACTTACGGTTTCTTTTTTTGGGGGGACATTTTAAAAGATTTGAATATATCTGAGTTCCATATGTAATTATACTTCATTCCATTTGTTTATCAAACAAACCGAATGACCGTTCTGGACAATAGCTATTTTTCTACTTTAGCAATACACACTTGTTTCTTAAATGAATCCACACATATATTGGTTTTTAAGACCATTTTTTTTTTCAAGACTTAACACTTTGTGTTCTGTGTCATTTTTTATAAGTACTGTAAACATGGCAAAAAAGTGTGTGTGGGGGGTTATCTTTCTCTTCTCTCTCTCTGACACAGTGAGACACTCAGTTAGAGAGAGGGGGAGGATTTTGACAGTCAATTTTAACACAACAATGATTGTCATTTACTGTTTTTTTGGCATTTATTGCATGTGATCAATGTGATTGATCTTCACAATCATCACATCAATAAATGAAAAAAATAATGGTTTATCCTGGCCAGTCAAACTGTTAAGGCAACCAGGATCTCCTCACCCCATCCATTCCCCCAAAGTTGGGGGAAGACGGCAATGGAGTGTGATATGTTGCTAGACATATAAGATTCTTCACTGCAATAGCTAAGACAGTCCCTTTTCTTTGTGTTCCAGACTTGCCTCCATCAGAGGCAGCCTGGAAGACCCCTCAACCGATTAAAATAGGGTAAGGAGGTGTGATTGACATGTCAGTGACAATTTTAATTGGCCAGTCACTTTAAACTGCCCCATGGGTGGTCCTGGAGGCCATTTTATTTTTGCTTTCCAGGATAGCATCACTTGTGATTCTTCCAGGAACAGTTGAAAATGGAGCAAGTACACCATTTTAAAGGCTTCCGTACATGTACGAGCATTGTCACCAATTTCACTGGGAGCCCCTACATGTACGAGCATTGTCACCAATTGCACTGGGAGCCCCTACATGTACGAGCATTGTCGTGAAGGGGTTGAAGAACCGCTATACCGCTGAGAACATGAGTATACTTTTTAAAGGTACATGCCCGTTTATGCACCACATCCATGGGAAGCATGATGGCTGTGGCTGTTGCAGACAATCGCTGACTGCTGGTGTAGTGAAAGACCTTTCGTTCTCACATGCCACCAACAGAGCTGGTTGGTGGCATGTGAGAACTGGTTGGTGGCAAGCTTAATCTGATCTTCTCTGATTTTGGCAATTTGAAAATGAATTGTGTGTCGGATACACATCAGGTTTACTCCGGGAATGTGTCAAAAAGGTTTTTAATGATACAAATGTGTGAGTGAAGGGGCAGTTTTAACCCATTCACAACATTAAATGGCCTAGGTCTGTCCTGGAAACAACTCCATTGCTAAAATACTGTCCTGCTGTGGAATGAGTGGTGTCAAGGCATTGATCAACACCAAAATATCCTTCTGAAGCGATTGTGGGTGCCATATTGGAGAGCAGCATGTTCTTCCAATATGGGACTGCCCTCTTGTGGGCAAGAGCCTCAGAAGTGAGCAGTTGTCAATTCTGTCACTGTTGATGTTGCTAGACTGCCCCTAAAGGCAGTCAGCAAGATTGCAACACAAAAAAGGTTACATTAGTCTTAGATATAGTTTAGAGTTACATTAGGGTTAGTGCTATGGTAAGGATTAGGGTCAGGATTGGGATCAAAATCTTACTTTAGGAGAAATAGTTAGGAAACAAAAACACCACTCTCAGTTATTGCCCTATAACTTTAAAAAAAAAATGTCGAAATGGCAAATATCTAAACTCTGGACAAAATGAAGGAACTTTTCAGACAGGGTTTATAAATCTTACTGGAGTTCTAGGGTCTTTTTTTAGCATTTTGGAATTATGTAAAAGTAAAATAATGTCAAAGTTCTTATTTTATGAATGTTTTGTAGTAAATGATATACCGTATTTGCTCGAATGTAAGACAAGGTTTTTTACAGAGCAAATGCTCTTGAAAAAGACCCCTCGTCTTATATTCGAGGACGTCTTATAGTCTGACCTCAAATCGATCGAGCCGGTGGATGTCTGCGCGATGCATACAGGGTCGTCTTATATTGGAGCAAATATGGTAATATGGACATCAGGAGGATTTAGTCTTTTAGGAGTAAGCAAAATCAATACGATTTAGCTGTCCGACCACCTTCCCAAACCGAATATGGCCGAAAGTCATCCTGAAATAGGTGGAAACTGCCAGAACAGGGCATGTTGCTGAGACCATTATGTCGACAGCCATACAAATAAAAGAACAAACAGTATAAAAAAAAAGTTAAAATGCTATATCATAAAATTTATGATAACAAAATAATCTTAAAAAGCAGAATTAAAAAACCATTACTAACATTAAGATAATAATAAAATAATATTATTTTGAATAGAATTTAGTTATTAATAGAAAAACATTATATTTATTTAGTCATCAATAGAATAAAAGAATAAACACCAGACATTCTGTGAGTTTGTGTAGTTACAGACTATATATAACTTATATGACATGTGTTGCCCACAATTTCTATAATACAAATGCGGAGTCCCGTCGTGGCTTGTGAAATAATATGACATCTGAAGTCACGTCAGTCATTTTATTGTGGCAGGAAGTGATAATGTAACAGGTTCAGAATAATATCAGATATGTTTTATTACTTGACAAAAGCATCACATTCAGCCTTTATCCCTTACACCTTGACTGAGAGCTTCTGACTCACAACTCCAGCCAAGGATGGCTTGTTAAGATAAAGCCATCACTTGTCCCTAGGGGGATGGGGGGGGGGGGGGGGGGTACGCTGGCTTTAGAAAATATAGAGAGAAAATAGAAAAAAAAGGGTAAAGTGCACATCTAACTACCTAGCATTTTGTTTTTCAACAGACATATAATAAAAAGGCATTAGAAATGGAAAAAACAAATACAGAAAGAAAAAGAAAATAATTCATGGTGTAGTATATTCAATTGTAGAAGTGGATATTTTGTATCAGGAATCTATAGACGAGAACGTACTATATTAAGAGCAGTCACTGTTCAAATATATAGTGAAGCCCCTTATATATAAGGCTGGATAATGAGTCTTATAGTAATGTGTGCTGGCTTGCAGACAGGTGTTCTCAGTGACTAATTGGCAAATATCCCAATAATAATGGAAGGCAGATCACCAAATAATTATAGAAGAAAGTGGAGAATTGTGTTAAAAGCAAAATTGCATTTTATTTTTACACGTGCAAATAATGTGCTTGTATGTCAGCAAAAGTAGATACTCCTACATGCAGGTTGAGCGAACAGTTGTTTAGAAATAGTTCTTAGTTAAAGTGTTGTCGGTCAGGGTCGCCACAAGAAATTTCAGGGTCCCTTACTGAAAAAAATTCTGCCCCCCTCCAACTGTATATTTTATCCATTAATAGCCACTGATAATTTGCTCATTAATAACCACTGATAATTTGTTCATTAATATGCCATCGATAATTTGCTCATTAATAGCCACCGATAATTTGCTCATTAATATGCCACCGATTATTTGCTCATTAGTAGCCACTGATAATTTGCTCATTAATATGCCACTGATAATTTACTCATTAATATGCCACCGATAATTTGCTCATTGATAGGCACCGATAATTTGCTCATTAATAGCCACCGATAATTTGCTGATAAAAAATTCCCCACCTTTTCCATAGTACTTATCTGGATGCTGCTCGTCCCTGGCCATTACCTCCACAGTGTTTCCTGCATGAACGCTGATATGACTTGCCATAATTTCTGGTGGCTGTGACTAAAAGCTGGATGAGGACTGTCACACGGGCAGCAGGGACCCATGGGGCAACTGCTTTGTACCCATAGGAATGAATAGGCCCTGGGCAGCTGCCCAGTTTGCCCATGCTTTTTTTTTACAGATTTTTTTTACATTTTTTATTTTTTTAAAGGGCCGGGGTCTGCCGGGCCTGGGACTGGTGTATTGCTGTGCACCTCAATGTGGGTGAAGCCTCCACCTCCTTCATTATAAATGCATTTGAATGCTTTGAATGATTCCAACAGGTTTCAGAATTGGTGGTTGATGTTCCCCAAACCTCTTGCTTTTTGCTTTTCATAATATAATTGCATTTTGTAATAAGTTCACTAAAATGCTACGTGGGCAAAAACAAAAAAAAAATACTTTTTGATTCTGGACATATCTATGTTCTAATGGTTAAGAAAGTAAAATCATGGATACCAAGTATTTCTACAACTGTCTCATGTTTTTCCCAAGAAAATGTAACTGTAGAAGTGAGTTTGAGGAAGTTTGGAAGCAGGGGCGGGCTGGGCCGGGGTGCAGGGTGGCAATTGCCCCCCAGGCCGCCCTAAGCTTTGGAAAACACGGCCGCTGGTCCAGTGTTTAAAAAAAAACAAAAAAAAAACGCGCTTGCAGGCAGAGACTGAGGTGAGAAGGGATCGGAAGATCCCCTCTCACCTCCGCTCTGCCTGCAAAGCTGCACGGGGAGCCGAACAGGCAGCACAGAGAAACCTCCGTGCTGCCTGTTCGGCTCCCCGTGCAGTGTGCCGACACGGAAGTGCCGACAGTCACGTGACCTGTCAGCACAACCGCCGGGAGGCCGAACAGGCAGCATGGAGGGACCATGCTGCCTGCCACTAGCCACCAGGTAAGTCCTCCTGCCACTAGCCACCAGGGAAGTCCTGCCACTAGCCACCAGGGAAAAAGGTAAGGGGGGGGGGGGGGGTGGGCAAAAAACACTGGCATATTATTGGGCAAATTGGCTGGGGAATATTACATGGCAAATAAGACTGGCATATTATTGGGCAAATTGGCTGGGGCATATTACATGGCAAATAAGACTGGCATATTATTGGGCAAATTGGCTGGGGCATATTACATGGCAAATAAGACTGGCATATTATTGGGCAAATTGGCTGGGACATATTACATGGCAAATAAGACTGGCATATTATTGGGCAAATTGGCTGGGGATTATTACATGGCAAATAAGACTGGCATATTATTGGGCAAATTGGCTGGGGAATATTACATGGCAAATAAGACTGGCATATTATTGGGCAAATTGGCTGGGGCATATTACATGGCAAATAAGACTGGCATATTATTGGGCAAATTGGCTGGGGCATATTACATGGCAAATAAGACTGGCATATTATTGGGCAAATTGGCTGGGGAATATTTCCTGGCAAATAAGACTGGCATATTATTGGGCAAATTGGCTGGGGAATATTAAATGGCAGAATAACACTGGCATATTATTGGACAAATCGTCTGGGGAATATTAAATGGCAGAATAAGACTGGCATATTATTGGGCAAAATGGCTGGGGAATATTAAATGGCAATTAACACTGGCATATTGGGCAAATTAGCAGGGGCATATTAAATTGCAGATAACCTTGGAATATTATTGGGCAAATTTACTGAGTCATATTAAATTGCAGAATAACACTGGCATATTATGGGACAAATTGGCTGGGGAATATTAATGGCAAATAATATTGGAAATGTGTATGTAATGGGGTGATGGAGGCATGTAAATGTGGTGATGGGGCATGTCCTGGTGTGCAACGTGGGTTATGGGTCATGTCGTAGGTGTGCAATGTGGGTAGGGGGGGGGTGCCCAAATTTTGGGATATTGGGTGTCTAAATCCTGGCATATTGAGGGGCATAATCCTGGCATATTGAGGGGAAAATCCTGGCATATTGAGGGGGCATCATCTTGGCATATTGAGGGGAAAATCCTGGCATATTGGGTGTCTAAATCCTGGCATATTGAGGGGCATAATCCTGGCATATTGAGGGGCATAATCCTGGCATATTGAGGGGCATAATCCTGTCATATTTAGGGGAAAATCCTGGCATATTGAGGGGGCATCATCTTGGCACATTGAGGAGAAAATCCTGGCATATTGAGGGGCATAATCCTGGCATATTGAGTGGCATAATCCTGGCATATTGAGGGGCATAATCCTGGCATACTGAGGGGCATAATCCTGGCATTTTGTAAGGGAAAATTCTAGCATATTAAATGGCAAATCCTGGCATATTGTGGGGGAAAATCCTGGCAATATTCGTTATAAAACAAGGAAAAGATGGCCGTGGATGGGGAGGCGATTCGATGGTGCAATGGGCCACTTGACTGGATTTGCCCCCCAGGCCTAAGGCTGCCAGCCCTCCCCTGTTTGGAAGATATTTATAAATATCAATCTGAAGGTTCCAGCAGTGGAGTGATCAGCAGGAATATTTTTTAATTCCATGGAAAGTGCCCCATTATTAGTTCGTAACATCACGTGCTACTCTCCATGATGATGGTCTTAGTATATGCTGAGGTTATATATTACTGTTGTTTTTACATTTTTAAATCATAGCTAATAAATGTATACATTAGTAGTATGTTTTTTTCTAGCTTCTATTTTTAACTCTATTATCTTAATACATTTCTTAGATTTGATCTAAGGTGGGGCACGTTGGGGAACCCTTCGGTCTTAGGTTTGAAACTCCAGTCTCAATTCTCTGCAAGTCTCTCTGTATTGAGTAGATCCTGATATCTCAGCTGGAGTACAGGTAAAATCATGAATATTATTAAGGTATTTATAAAATCAAATTCCACAGGACTATGCCACAGAGCCAACAAAACTGTAATGAATGTAACACATTAAACATATTGCAGAAGAAGGTTAGAAGTTTATATCAGTAGAAAGAAACAATTCTTCATTAAACCTAGAATGGGCCATAGCAATAAGAAATATTGAACACAATTGAGAGACATTTGATGAGACCTGTACACCCTTTATAGACTCTATGGATACAAAATATCAAAAGGAACATCTTAGCCATTTTTAAATATACAAATGGATGGATACCCATATCCACATTAAATGTCAGTTGCCACTGCTCTGACCATTTTTCTAGTTTAGTTAAATCATTTGCCATTTGGCTTATCCCTCCATGAATATCAACCCTGCTGCAAATCTTTGTATCATCAGCAAAAAGACATACTTTGCCAACAAGACCTTCTGCAATATCGCTAATAAAAATATTAAACAGAATGGGTCCAAGTACAGATCCCTGAGGTACCCCACTAGTAACAAGACCTTGCATCGAATATACCCCATTGACTACAACCCTCTGTTGCCTGTCACTCAGCCATTGTCTAATCCATTCAACAATATTGAAATCCAAACTTAAAGATTTCAGTTTATTGATAAGCCTTCTATGTGCGACAGTATAACAACGTATATTGTATATTTCCTCAATATATTAATAAAAAAAGTTTATTAAAAGAAAAGATTGCAGAATGAGGTCCAGGGGACATACCCCAAAAGAGTCCTTATAGGGTTAATCAACCCCTTGGCTACGTTTTATCATATATGAACGTCCGAGAACTAATCTCACCGTATTTGTGCGGTAAGCAGTATAAACATTTTTATTCATAAAAAAACATGCAGCATTATGTTTAATTTATAGGATGCATTATTCAAGAACAATATTGGAGGAGATACAACTTCCTGTTTATAAAAAGCACATCTGGCACCTCTCATTTCCAATGAAGGATATGTTTCATCTCTAGCAAGCAAGGCAGGGATATTATTCTCTGCCGTGAAGAACTATTTGTAAATAATTTACTAGCTCTGCTCTGAAAATCATTAGTCTTTTTCTTTTCTTCGACTGCTCGTGTGTGTGTGTCAGCGTCCGAGATGTGGCCCGGATTAGAAAGACTCTTCACTACAAATAGGGGGCTCTGCTTGGCCTAACACATCAGTTAATTGGCTGGAAAAAAGAGATGTGAAGAATGTAAGAATTGGACCGATTAAGATAAAGCCAACATTGGCCTACTGGCTCATCATAGCTGCATGAAAAGGTACTACCGACCCACAAAGGAGGCCCATACAGTGATAGTGCCTCCTAGTGGCTGTGCAATGTATATTGCTAAATCTCATCAGTAGTGTGTAGGAGTTCCAAACCTCCAGATTGCTGTTGGAAAACCCCCTCCAAATTCTATTTGGTAGAGGTCAGATTCTTGTACACATCACTTTATTAGGATAACTTCCTAGTGTAAAGATCCCTCTGTGAGCTAATTTTTTTTTTTTCATTTTTGGATTTTTTAAAATGTATACATTATTTGTTTTATTAAAAAGAGAAAATGTTTTTAAATACAATCATACAGTAAAAGGAGAACATGTGATTAGGAAGGCAACAAAGTATTATATACCATCCTAGACAAAAATGTACCACGTAGGCACTCATACTGACAAAACCAAGTTCTTAAATGATTATAATGTGCCATGAACACCCCGGCTCATTATTTGGCACTCAGATATATTAGCCAGGGTCAAGTCACAGCAAGATCTGTTCAAATACAAAGAATGCACGGGGACCCACTGACCCAAAAAGGTTTCCCAATATAGGATCAAGTAAACCACCTACTCCAAATCTTATCATAAATCTGTTTGGAGTATTTGTCTTTTTAAAAAAAAAAAAGAAGATGTGGGATCCCTCTCAGCAAGAATGGGCAAAAGCTGAAATAGCCTATAGGATTTAACCTACTCGAGAGAGGAATCACCGTTTTTTGCTCTCTTGCACCATTACAGAGGAAACCTCTCCATTAGCGTATCAGACAGGTCCCACCCATAAGAGCAGTCCAGATCCAAATAGCCTTGCAGGACTCCTCTGCACGGAGGATACAGCAACCACAGACTTACGTTTCGGCCTTCATTGGCTTCGTCGGTGTGGTACAGCTGGTATCCCTCTAGGTGCAGCGAGCTAGGGACCCAGGTCTGGGCATACCCTAATAACTCATTGAGACAAAAATGAAGATGTAGGATCCCTCTCAGCGAGAACGGGAAAAAGCCAACCCTATAGGATGTAACCGACTCGAGAGAGGAATCACCGTTTTTTGCTCGCTTGCACCATTACAGAGGAAACCTTTCCATTAGCATATCAGACAGGTCCCACACCCATAAGGGCAGTCCAGATCCAAATAGCCTGGCAGGTCTCCTCTGCACGAAGGATACAGCAACCTCAGACGTACATTTCGGCCTTCATTTGGCCTCATCAGTGTGGTACGGCTGGTATCGCTATAGGTGCAGCGAGCTAGGGACCCACGCCTGGGCATACCCTAATAATTCATTGAGAAAAAAATTAAGATGTGGGACCCCTCAGCAAGAACGGGCAAAAGCTGAAATAGCCGGCCCTATAGGATGTAACCTACTCGAGAGGGGAATCACCGTTTTTTGCTCGCTTGCACCAATACAGAAGAAACCTCTCCATTAGCACATTAGACTGGTCCCACCCATAAGGGCAGTCCAGATCCAAATAGCCTGGCAGGTCTCCTCTGCACGAAGAATACAGCAACCACAGACATACGTTTAAGCCTTCATTGGCCTAGTCAGTGTGGTACGGCTGTTATCCCTCAGCGAGCTAGGGACCCACGAGCTAAGAAAAACATTTAGCTCAGTATTACATTAACAAACGCTAAGAACTTTGGAAAATGGGAAATAATATTTTAAAAAATCCTCTGTCAAATTTAGTTATTTATCACATATGCTGATACAGATATATTAGCCTGGGTCAAGTCACAGCAAGATCTGTTCAAATACAAAGAATGCACGGGGACCCACTGACCCAAAAAGGTTTCCCAATATAGGATCAAGCAAACCACCTACTCCAAATCTTATCATATATCTGTTTGGAGTATTTGTCTTTCAAAAAAAAAAAAAGAAGATGTGGGATCTTAAATGATCAGCAAGAATGGGCAAAAGCTGAAATAGCCTATAGGATTTAACCTACTCGAGAGAGGAATCACCGTTTTTTGCTCTCAAAAATGCCTAAAACATTATATAAAATGTGTGAGTGCATTACATGAGAAAGAGGGAAATTACAGCTAAACACAAACACCACAGAAGTGTTAACACGGCCATGGTCACGAAGTTTTGATTAAAAAAAATACATTCCCTGTTGAAATAGTCAAACTTCACAATACTATACTGAGAGCTGTAACGATTTTCTGTTATCCTTGTGTTAGTGTTTTAGAATATAGCTTTTCTGTTATTTTTCTTTACAGTCTCCGCAATAATTCTACTCGTAGGAGATAAAATAGGAAGCCTTGCACAGTAATTCCGTTAGACATTTTGCTAGATAATATTACTGTAAGCCTCTCCTTAGGGCTCTTCTGCAGCCCATTCCAATCAGAAATCCGCTGGCACGCTGGCACTCTCCGAATAAAGGGTTGGTTTTATTGGCTCAAAGGAACATTGTAAAAAGATGACAGGGGAGCACTAAACAGCAAACAGAAAGGTACAATTATTGAGTTTAGAACATTGAACAGCACTCAATAAAACAGAGCAGAACTTGGTTCTCATGACCTGTGTTGCTCAACAAAGTTATGGGGTACGGGCAAAACCTCTCCACTTAAAAATAAGGGGTGTATCAGAAAATCGAGAATGCTTACTTTCCTCACAGAAATCCTAAACTTCAACGGAAAAATAAAAGAGGTGGGCGCTCAGGTAAGTGGTATAGCTCAGAATAATAAATGCAGCTCCAATCGCTTGTTCCTGGTGCCTCTGCCGGTGTGTGGCTATCACCATTAGATCCAAAGTGGGCAGATTAGAAGATGCAGAAAAAGCGGCACTTACAGAATCCAATAAAAAATAAAAGAAATGAGTGATTTTAATGATGTGCAGAAAGATCGAAATTCATCCCAGCAACGAGTGGGATAAATGCAGAAATCAGATGAGGTTCGCAGCATGACGCATTTCGCGCATCAAGCGCTTACTCGTCTGCTATATTCATGAAGTGATACAAGCGTTTAAATAGTGAGTGCTATGATGTCACACAAAAAATGTTTGTATCACTTCGTTAATGTAGCATATGATTAAGCGCTTGATGCGCGAAACGCGTCATGCTGTGACCCTCATCTGATTTATGCATTGTTCCCATTTATTGCTCTGCTGAATTGTGATATTTCTGCACATCATTAATATCTTAAATTTGCAGTGCTATCACTACCGCAAGGGATTCTGGGTATTCATATGCAAATAAGGTAAACAATGATCACCTATTTTTCCTCTATATTCTCTTTATATATTGACCCCAGATTTATATCCTAGAAACCCTTAATAAAAGTGCATGCACAACTTTAATGATGGTAAAATTAAATGATTATGGTTTTGTGGGTGGGGCTGAGCTAAAACTAGGGGATACTGTCACAAAGCTAGAACAAACTCAAAAGTGATTGGTTATTAAAATGGGCGGGGTCTACCATTAAGACACCTCCCCCGGTGCTCTTTAAAAATGGATCTCAGTTAAAGTTCCTTATATGGAGTGAAAACCTGGTGATGTCATCACATTATGGGATGCATGTTCTATGTTTATTGTTTACATTTAAAAAATGTGGTCTTAAAAGTGTAGATCCACCTCTGTACAAGGGATCCATTGTTGAAGCATTTTTAAAGAAAGGGAAATACAAAATTATTACAAATATCTAAAATAATACAAAATAAATCATTTATAGCTTCTTTCTGCAGACTACATAGAAGCAGTTCAGAATTCTTAGAAATAATTATATTAAAAGAGCGATCTTTTAACAAAAAAAATGATATACAGCAAGAGCGCCTGGGATCATTGTACTTGTAGAGTAGAAAGAAATTGCAATATTTTTTGGGCTGCAAACATAAATAACATGCTATGAAAGCTACAATAATAGCACATTTCATTCGCTTAGCAGTGCATTACATGGGGAATTGTATTGCTGACAATGTTGATAATCATTTTGAAAACTGTACTAATAAAATATTTAGCCTAATAAACAAATCTTTGCATGTGTATTATGAAGTAAACCATAAATAATCAGTGCGGTGATTTACAATACACGTTGTTTGATACTTGCTTCGTGGCATATTACATTGGCTTGTTACCTGATTTAGACTCAGTCACCACAATTAATATGTATCTGTTGTTTTTAGAGTCTATTAACCCCTTCGTGACGTTAGGACGTACTATGCCGTCCTGACTTTAAGTGCCTTAAAGTCGTTAGGACGGCATAGTACGTCCTGTACTAAACAGCTCATCGCGGCTCCCCGCGATGAGCTGTTTTGGGATCCCGCTGCAGGCACTTACAGCGGGATCTTACCTGTCAGATGAGGCCACTTTGAGTGGCCTCAGTCTGACAGGGAAAATGAAGCCGGTACTCAAAGCGAGCACCGGCTACATTTTGCTAAATCGTGCTGTGCCCGAACTTCCGGGTTCGGGCACGCCTCTGTGACGTCACACATGACGTCCGGAGGTCTCGCGATTTTTAGGCAGGGACTCACAGGGTCTATTAAGAACCTGATCGGGTCTCTGCCAGAGTGTTCCTGGCTACCGATCACCTTGTGATCGGTGGCCAGGAACAAATCGTGACGTTTTGGTGCTTGCGTCGTTTGCGTCACGAAGGGGTTAAATATATACACCACTGTTTGAAAGGACGTTCCTCTACCTGTTTCGTGCCTACTACCTTCAAAGAGTGAGACTATCCTACAGAGGGCAGGTGTGATACCCGCATATGGATGCATTTTAGTAAATTACTATGTACTAGACTTGGACACAATTTTCGGTTTATCTAAATGCATTCGGACAGCAAAAAAAAGTTGGCTTCATCCGAACGGAATTTTTTTTACATTATATTATTTTTTGGATTCATGCGATCTTTCAATTAAACAGAAATTCATTATTTTCCCAACAGTTGATTACAAAGCTGTGAAACCCATACAAACCTAATACACTTCTAGAATTTTTTTGTTTGTTTATTTTCCATTATCTAATGAAATAAGCTTCAATAAAAAAAAATGTCATCACTAAAATGAAGACCATAAAGGATTAGTAATGTTTCCAATTAAAATGTCTGCACGTGATGCAACCTAAGTTTTTTTTTTTTTTTTGCAAACAATTATCTTTTAAATCGATTATTTAAATTAGGATAAGTAAGAAGTAAGCACAGTCCTGCTCCCCACAGGTTCTACATGATCAGGTCCAGCTCCAGACCCTTACTAGCTGTTCCACACTACTCAATTTTATTTTGTGGGAGGAGCTGAAGGTGTGTCTTACAGGTGGCGCATTAGCGGAACAAGTATCTTATTTACACAAATTAATATAAACACACATGTAATTCACTTTATTGTGTGAAGTATTTCTGGAGCTCTGAGATCTATTCATACAAGACAGATTCCAGGAGACTCCTCCTTCTGTGTCAACTAACTAATAATGGGTGTTTATATAGATTTTAGATAACCTTACTTCCGGTCATTTATGGGCAGGAAAAATACCATATGATACATTAAAACAGGTAACTATGGTTCACTTTGGCGGTAAATCTCAGTCAATCAAGAACATATTAATTAACCTTAAGTCTTGATTTCTTGGCAAACAGACAAGGCCATGACATAATATCGAGGCACATGTCCTGGCCTAGCAGGACAAAATGGCGTCTATAGTCTAAACATGTTACTTGTGAAGCCAGTTATATAACAGAAATAACACAATTGAAGCTACAACATTTTCCACTGTAAGTAACAAGGTGGAAGAAGGGGGGAAACGAAACCTGCCCTTTCTGCAAGTGCCCATTGCCCACAACATCAGAGCACTCTGTCTAGGAGAGCCCAGTGCTAGGAACAGCTAAGATACTGGGCAGAACCCTCAAACTCCCAGGCCTCTGGTAGAGGACCCTAGGTTGAGGAAGATACATACCACCCATTGGAGGGTGAGAAAAATATTTTTTTATATATATATATATACATACCGATTAGCCATAACATTACAACCACTGACAGGTGGCAAGCCAGCGAAGGCAGGGCTGTTTAGGCATCAATAGGGGAGCTACACAATATTAGGCAGGTGGTCATAATGTTATGGCTGATCGGTATATTCATTTTTTGTTTCTCTTAGATTTATAAACATTGTAAATGTGTATTGTTATTTTCTCTTTATTTATAAATGTATACCTCTATATCTTTTCTCCAAAATCATACTTGTGTAAATATGTATGTATTTTTTAAATGTTGAAATCAAGTTAATATCAGGACATAACTAAAAAAGGAGATAGATCTCAATATATTCTTCCTGGCAAAGCACTTTATCCATAAAATAAATATATAAACAAGCTAATGTTTCACACCACACAACAATATAAGTTATTTATGTTGTGAGACTGTGGTCTGATGATATCGTAAACACCTTCTGTGATACAATTCCTTCAGCATCTGTGTATGAAACATGTATAATGCAGTTAACAAAGTCAGTTTGTCTAGATGAGTGAAACAGGTGAAGTCTTAGTATTAAAATCAGAGAAGGATCAAAACCCCTGCACCATCTTTCGTGACATCAAAGGCAATCCATGATATAGACTACCTGAAAATGTTCTTCATTTATGTAAAAAAAAAAAACCTTGTAAACATAAATGAATGAATATGAAGGTTGTATGTCATTTATTTGCCATCTGAGATCAAGATAAATAAAATAATAAATTTGTCTGACAAGGGGCTTTCCAGGAATCAAAATATGAATGCATTTGTAAATACCCAGAATGCCAACTTGGAGAAAAAGGATATACTTAAATCATAGTTGTTATTAGAATTCTTTGATAAAATTTGAATTCCGGCTGCATCAACTCAGACCTTCCGAGATCGATAAATGAGAATTGGGTTATAATATGACACCTGTATTTTCAGGTACCAATTCGGTAATTTACAAGAAAGTGTGTTAAAAAGCACATTGACTCCCACTGGGAGAATGGTGCTATATAAATACTAGTTATTATTATTATTATAATTATTTAATGTATGTGTATTAAAATACTTTTCTAGGTAATACATAAAGAACGATAGCTGGAGTGATGGCAGAAATACAGTCACAGTGATTGACTACAAATATACTGGCAGAAATACAATCATAAGGATTGATTCCAAATATAATGGCAGAAATACAGCCACAGTGATTGACTCTAAATATACTGGCAGAAATACAGTCGTAGGGATTGACTCCAAATATAATGTCTGAAATACAGTCATAGTGGTTGACTCAAGATATAATGTCAGAAATACAGTCACAGTGATTGACTACAAATATACTGGCAGAAATACAGTCATAGGGATTGATTCCAAATATATTGGCAGAAATATAGTTGTAGTGATTCACTCTAAATATACTGGCAGAAATGTATTGATAGTGACTGTGGCCAGCCCCCAGACCAAGATGAGGAAGTCAATTATATTATTTTATGTGGACTAGAGGAACTTAGCCAGCCTTGGAACCCCGTGTGAGGGGGGGGGGGGGGGGGTCATAAATGGGAGGCCATCACTACTTGTATATTTTATAGGTGGCTGGGAACCATTTGGACAAATAATAGCCCTGTTTATTGAGGGTAGAAGGGAACTTGTATTTAAATTTATAGGGCCAGCGGCAGTCTTCTAGCTCCAGGGGGCCAATTTGTGAAAATTATGTTTTTATATTTCAGTTCTACAGTTTTTAACTGGAGAATTGAAATACCCCAAATTTGGCTGTATTAGCCCGTACTCGGCTCAAATTGAGTAGAACAAATCCACTGGGACTGATTCCAGGGTTGAAATCCCCAAACCGAATGTGGCTGAAAATTGGCCTGAAAATTACAATTTAAGGCCAAAATCTATTTTGAGTTGAACCAATCTGGCCCCATGTCACTGGAAATTTCCAATGTATATACAGCACTCTTTCTAACTCTCAATCTTCAAAAGAAGCCTCAATATGCAACTCTTCAAAGAAACTTACATTTCATTCAAGTTGAACACCCATTAAGTAACCTCTAGCTTTTAAAGTACCTGATGCACCGTTACTGCCACTACTTTCTACACATTCCTTTTCATTCACCTTAAGTTTTTACCCACTCCGTCTAGATTGTAAGCTTGCGTGTTGGGCTCTCTACCTCATGTATTAGTCTGTCCCTTTTCGTCTAACCTAGTCTGGAATTCCCTCCTATGTTCTGTACCAAGTGCTGCCCAAATGGTTGGCGCTATATAAATACATGTTTACTGTACTGTAATGCTCACTTAAACATACAGTATTTATTTAGCAATCAATAGACATATGCTACATCAGCTAATTAGCGGGAGGAAATATTCTCCTGCAACTTCAAGAGACTTGTAGGTTCAAACAGACCAAAAAATGGTAAAAAAAAAACGGAGTTTAACATTTCAATAAGGTAACTGACTGGCAATCCTTCCTCTTTAAATCAGCCAAAGCCAATTACATTTCAATTAATTATTCCGAGCCACATCACCTTTATCTTTGAACTACACACAAGGCAACTTTATATTTCCATTGTTGTTGTTTTTTTTAACAAGCCACTTGACAGGTATGTTTATTTTTTCCAGTTTATTTTGGCCAGATGGTAAGCTTTAGGGTATGATACGAGAGGGAGTTCTAACATATCTGGATTTGTTTTTAAAGAACACAACACACATTTTCCCGATGAGCGCACGGTTGCCTATCTACAGAGCTATTAACCAGTTGCTCGACTCTTGGCACTGACATCTCTGCCGCTCTTCATGCTTGTTTTAATTGTAGGCTAAAATGTATCCGTGCTTACTAAGATACTCGCTCTCATGCCACAATGGGAACAAGAACGTCCGCTTCGAGAAGATTCGTTACCGTCAAGATATCTTACAGCCATGAAAGGCAGATGGCTGCTTTGGAAAAAAATAAATTAAATACCTTCTTGGGTCCAATTATTGTAATAAGCAAACAGTCTCTAATTTCAGTGTGAGCTTAGAGAGTAAAAACACACATCAACTCACGTATAATATTAATTACATTACAAACCTCGTAAAAGTCAGACGAGAGAGGCGAAGTAGATTTAATGTACCTATAAGAGCATCTGCTATACAATAATCTAAATTATCTATAAAGGAGCATATAATGTATGTGACTTAAATCTTAAATGTGCATTGTACACAAAGCTATTTGGATGTCCAAGATATTTAAGTTGAAAGTAAACATATGCATAGTCCCCTACAATAGATGGACTTCTTGTTATACTAGGAGGCTAGATATTGATGTACATTTTTTAAAACGGCAACATATGTAGATACTAAACAAAATACAACAAAAAACAAACACATAGCTATGGCAAAGGCAAGCCTGTGTCTAAGTACTATCTGATAGCTTGAAACGCATAAATATTTTAAGTTTGCTACATTTTTGTCCTCTACCTCCATGTATACTTCATCGGATTTCAACCCCACCAGATTGTTTATTTTTCTTCAACAATGAAAGGTCAGTGCTAAAGTATGACCTTGGTCCCTGCCAAGGACATTACCTCTGTTACATCTCTCAGCTCTGTGTGTAAAAAGAGAAAATGACAAACGCGTTGGTTGACTGCTAACATTATACTTCTGCTCTGTTCTGACCCCTCGTCTATAAATATGTGAATAAATCTCAACATCCACCAAACTGTGTTTACTGGTTTGGTAGAAAAAAATGTAATCAGCACAAAAATAAAAGAAACTGTAAACTCCAATACAATGCAGCTAACAACAAATAACATGACATTACTATTGAAACAAAATGACTACACAAAAATATCATTGTTAAATACAATGTATATATATAGCCAATAAGAAACCTAAAACAGCAAACATAGACATCTATAAATGAAAAATATGTGTTTCCCAACCCTGTGCTTCTTGTAATGTTATGCATCATTTAGTTATGACACCATAATCTTCTTGTAAAACGCACTTACATACTCGATCTAACACATTTCACCTCTTATTACAATACTTTCACTTGAGAAGTGTGTGTGAAATAGTTTGTAATTGTTACTTTAATTTATGTTACTTTAAATCTTTCTATATATTGTTCTATCACATTGTACTTAATGTTGTACCCTCATGGCACTCAGAGCACACACACTTATGCGTCTATTCACAAAAATTCAAGAATAGCTTCAGGAGATTGACTTTCATTTTGAGACTAAGTCAAATTTGGCACCCAAGTTTAACTTAGTCTCAAGAATAGCTTCAATCATTTCGCCTCCCATGACTTTCAATGGGGAAAATTCGAACCTGGGTGCCAAATTTGACTTAGTCTCAAAGTGAAAGTTGACCTCCAAAGTCAGCCTCCTCGAGCTATTCTCACATTTTAGTGAATAGATGCACTAGACTTAACACATTCATTTTTTTTTTTTTTGGGGAACAGAAGGGATACTAAGGTCTCCAGCCCAATAAGGGTAACAATGATCTAATAACCTAGAGGCCCCTTCTGAATAAATTTAGTCATCTGGGGTATTATTAAAGTGGGGTGAACAGAGGAATGGAGCTTATTATCAATGGGGTGTACCTACGTATAGATTTATAGTTTAGGATAAGGAGCACTTTGTAATAAGTATTGCATCATTTGTATGTTTGTATTTGAAACTTGAGTAATAAAGAAATTTAATTAAAAAAAAAGACTTAACACATTCGAGAATGGATGATAGATGCTGTTACCCAACTTAATGGCACTCCTTATTGACATCACTTTAATGAAAGGTTGAGTTGCCCCTGAAAGGAATCAAAGGCTGATGATTGGATTGGCTCTATAATGGCACATTTTCCAACAATATTCACTTGTGAATAATGCCACTGGATTATAAGAAACCACAAACATTGGAAAGGTGGGAAACTGTAACTAAACTGCTCAAGAATCCAGAAAATATCAAAGCCCAGTGATGGCGAAGCTATGACACAGGTGCCGCAAGTGACACTCGGAGATCGGAGTGCCACTCAGCATGTGTCTACAGTATCAATATCAATGAAGGAGGATGCAGTAAATGATATGACCTAAGACTGATATCAGGATATCCGGCACTTTTTTCCCAGCACAGTTTTACTCGAACTCAGAGTAATTCTAAGAAGGAAGAGCAAGAACGAGCATTGTGGCTGATATTAATGGGTAGAAAAATGCCTGAAATAAGAGGTCACTTCAGGAGCTTCATCTTGGCATCCTGCAGAAGACTGGCCACTCGAGTTCGAAAACGTTCACCATCATTTACTTAGAACCTACAAATAGCCTTTAATAAGACAGAATCCCACTTCTGCTTTTACACAAAATAATTAGAATTATTGAAGCCCAGGAGACTATTTCTATCTTTAAAATGATGCCAAGCAATAACTATTTATTGTCCCTGTGTATACCTATCACAATAAATATTATAAATTACTTTAGCATTCAGCTAGACAAAGCTGGTGATCAAAAAAAAACAAATTTGATCAAAATAAATGACTCCTTTTGACATCAAATGTATAACTCTTGTGATGTCTGGCCCTGTACGCTAATTTTATAGCGTCGCATTCATATTTAAAATTCCTAAAACAAGTATAAATGCAGATGATCAAATGTCCAGTTTTTTTTAAGCAGAATGTCAAATGTCCCAGATTAGAGGCATCTGTTCATTATACCAAACTAAACTCAGGCCATTTTTCTTGCTATACCGATAGCATGTTAAATAGCTACACATCCACCGTAAAATACAGTGCTGATCAGCGTATTAAATCAATCAGCGCTAAATTTGATTATCTTAATTAAAATAGTCAAGAGGAGAAACATTTTTTTTTTTGGGGGGGGGGCTGCATTTTATTTCTGGGGGAATTAAGATGTAAAATGAAGTGGAGAGTAATTACTTACAATTGAAAAATGTCAGCATTATTTTCATGCTGTAGTTAAAATGAGATTTTAGTTAGTATTTGTAGATAATTAAATAAATGAGCAGAGGGCCTGCTCAATAAAGAGAGAAATGCAGGGGATTGAGAGGCCCAAGTAGCCTCCAATTCAGCTGCGTTGGATCATTTTTTTAACTCGGCTACTTTGGCCTCAAGTTTACATTACAGGTGTGCTTTTTGAGACCATGCCTGGGGTGTGCTGGCGGTGTGCTGGCGGTGTGCTGGCGGTGTTCATTTTGTTGAATTTGTTTACAATTACAGCAATTTAAAGGACAAACTTCGATACTGTTTAATTAAAAGATTGCATCAAGTATAGGCATCTTAAATAGAAATGGTTTAATAGAAGAAAGTGAACATAGTGCCTTATTGAGTCCTTTTTGGGAGTATAGCTCTAGCAGGGGGCAGACATTTTTAGAATCTGACAGAATTCATTTTAGAAATCTGACAAACCTATGTCAGATATATGAAGGTGTCAAATATTTGCAGCTTTTTGAGGAATTTACTTGTTTAAATTTTGTAGATATTTTTATATAATAAAAAAATCTGTTAATGACCCAGAGATAGAAATACAGAAATGTATATGTTATTCATACACACAGATCCCCCGATAAACTGCATGCAGACATTGAGTGCATGTGATATGCTCCATGCACAGTGGATTCAAGGTGCATGGACAATGCATGGCAAAGTGAGCATGTTCATTCTGATTTGTCATCTAAACTTAGAACTAGAATGCAAATGCAAGGAAATAAAAATAATATTAATCAAGTCTCTCTATCAGTCACTCAACATACAGTCTACATGAGCATCTTCAGCCCTGCTGCTCGGTCATGGAGAACCATCTCTGCAATATAGAAACATAGAATGTGTCGACAGATAAGAACTATTCGGTCCATCTAGTCTGCCCTAAATACTTTCATTAGTCCCCGGTTCCCTATCTTATATCTAGGATAGGCTTTTGCCTATCCTTGACTGTGTTTACCTCTACCACTGAAGGCTATTCCATACATACACATACATTTACTACAGTAAAGTAGTACTTCCTAATATTACTTTTAAACCTTTGCCCCTCTAATTTAAGACTATGTATAAGGATTTTGATTATGGAGTATAGTTGCAGGAAGATAACCCTTACGAACACCACTAAACTTGGACACTGAATAGGTACAGAATACCAAGGCAGGGGCAAGAGCAAGAGTACTTCAGGTTGAGGACGAGCCGAGTTCAGGGTAGTGGGGTAAACGTAGTCCGAGCAGAGAGGTCAAGGCAGACGGCTGGCAGAGAATGCTCAAATATACAATCCGTGGTCAAAAGGGGAATAGACAACCTGGGAAATCCACAAACAGCCAAGGGTTCAATATCAGGGGAGCAAAACACTGCAGCGAGCACTATAACCACACACCACTGGGGCAACAGGAGAACTGAGCAATGACTAGCAGGCAGAGTGGACTTTTATGTTTAAGGTTTAAGGTTCTGGCTCGGCCCCCTCCATTCCTATATAGAGCACTAGTCTGAGCATGCCTTCTCCTTACAGGATCTTCAGTCTGCCCATGTTGTCTCCATCTTTCAGCCACACAGATTCGCCCCCTCCATCCTGGAGGTCCTGTGCCTATCTTCCTGCGCCCTCTGGGTGCTCCTGCAGTCTGACCTACACCTCTGGAAGTGGGTCCGAGAGAGCGGCGTCCCGTTGCCATGCCGTGACTGCTGGAATCATGGTGGGCTCCAGGTAAGTTACCCGGTTGGCATCTCCGTGTAGGGCCGCGGGCCTGACACTATGTTGTGGTAGTTTTTCTTCTTTTAAGTATACTCCCTTCCTTTACTGTGTTGATATAGCAATATAGAAGTGTTTGTTTGACTTCCAGAAGAAATGTTAGTCTTTTTAAAGCGACAGAGGGTCTGTTTAAAGGGACAGTATCACCTAAACATTGTTTTTACTCTGCATGCAAAGGAAACAAAAAATATTAGAAATTATCTATACATATGGGGCTATTCACTAAAAGGTGAGTTGAGGTGAGTAGCAGGTGAGTTGTAGTGAGTAGCAGGTGAGTTGAAGTGAGTTGCCGGTTACTTGAAGTGAATAGCAGCTGAGTTGAGGTGAGATGAACATGTCATCTCACCAATTCAGCTATACATTGTGCAGGAACAAATCTGGTTTGTTTCCCCCACTAAGTGAACTCATCAGGTTTGTTCCTACACAATGTATAGCTGAATTGGTGAGATGATAATGCCTAAATTAGGTCTCATGCTTATGACATCACCTGTGGTTTGATATTCAAATGAACTGCTTTTCGATGGGAAATGTGTAATTTGCATATCCAGCCACAGGTGATGTCATAAGCAGGCACATTTAAAACACATTTTTCTCCTAATTTAGGCATTTGCTTGCAACTCTGTTAGCACAATGTATAGATCTTTTTTCAGTCATGTTTTATTTTCTACCTTCACAGTAAAATTAATGTTTAGATGATACAGTCCCTTTAAACAGTTTATCTGATGATTTTTTCCCACCCTTTTTGATCAATCCATCATGGTGAATTCGAACCCCAGTTGGGAAATCAAAATAAAGTTAGGAAAATAGAGCTGGCGAAAATTCCTTAACTTAGCTATTTTGGCCTCATCTCCTCCCCCAAAATGTTTAAAGAATAAACCCCAATATATTGATAAAAAAAAATTACGAAGAAACACAGTGGGGGGAGTCTATTCACACAAATAAAAGTGAATTGTGGTGAGCTGACAAGTGAATTGCAAATATTAGGCATTGATAGCTGAATTTGGAAACATTCCCCTATTTTTAAGACTCGGCAAACAGTGCCTGAGTTTTACAGTTCTCTTGTCAGTTCACTTTATTCTGAATAAACCTCCCATTTTACATGACACGGCCCCTTTAACTGTTTTGGATGTCTGATATAGCCTAGTAAGATCAGCTGCTATTTACAGTAGATTTTCCTGTTGCCTTTTTTTTTCATTCTCCGATCTAAACCAGAGTTTTCGTCTCACAGCACGCACGGTATCTTCTATTGTACGGCAGAGATCTGTGCACAAGCCGCACAAGATTAAAGAGAAACAAGGCGCAGCATGATGCCATGTGGATTTTCTCCCTCTCCCCCTTCTCTTCCATTGTAATAAAGGTTTGTGATTGTCTTAAATGAGTATGTGTCTGCTCGGCTGTCAAAAAAATGTTTTGCAAATTATACAAAAAGGTCAGACATTAGGGATACGTTCATCAATCAAATGCAAATCAACATAAATCTTTGTGTGTCATCAGCGAGAATGTGGACTGCTTTTAGGACGTACAGTATAGTAAAGTGATAAGTGAGTTTTGCAAAAACTGCCAGCACATCAAGACCAAGGACAGCAACAAAGATGGTCGTTTCAATCATTGTATATAAGCCGGAGAAAATCTACTTCTTAGTTCTTTGGAAGGTCACATGTCAGAATTTTTTATGTGCACGCCTCAACGAATATATCAAATGGAAGGCAGAAAAAAAATATATATTTATATACTAGTATTTCTGTGTAGGATTTCATATTATGTAGCAATCCAAGTACAGACTTGCCAGCCTGCTGGGATGTGGCAGGACCTTTATAAAATGAATGCCATTAAATTGCATAGTAGTTACATCCCGTTGATGTTGGGAATTCAATAGTAACATCCCCAGGACCAGAGAATAACTGAATGTCCCTTGCCTGGTTTCACTTTACATAGTTACATGGTATAAACAGAATGCGAACGGCTGGGTCCGTACTTGCTAATTCCGTTATGCAAAGTTGGCCACACCCGTCGTGATCCAAGTCATAGAGCTGCAGATAAAAAAAAAGGGTAGAGGTTCGCTGGCTTGAAAATAAATAATGGACAAGGCTTCAGGAGAAGCATTTATTAAGTATAAAACGCCACAGCTAAAGCATGAACAAGTGAGAGTCACCCAGTGGGGCATTAAAGCCTACGCGTTTTGCGCCTACAGACTTGTGCTTCGTCAAGGGCTTGTTCATTGCTTTAGCTGTGGCGTTTTGTACTTCATAAACACATTCTGCTTTCTCTGGATCAACAAGCACTAGATAAATATTAATGCTTATACTAACGATGTGGCGGAACCAACCTCGCCACTATGTTCTGGAGAAGCCTGGTTGCTCGCCTGCTGCCTCTGGACTATGGCCCCATTGTAAAAGCCTGCATTTTCCCCTGCAAAAAGGCTTGTTCGTGCCTTTCTGCCTGGGTGTTCGGTAGATTGAATCTACCGAACCAACTCACAAATGAATGGACTACCTGGGTAAGGGATGTGCCATAGCACTATACGTTAATATTGTTAGTTAGTTATATTCTGTTAGTGTATTGGTTTATGTGTAATGTTTAATTCTGTTAGTAGACCACTCTGAAAGTTTATAATGTGACAGTGACTCCAATAGTTTACTCCAACATCCATTGTTCTGTTTTAACTGGATTAACTGGTAAACTGATTATGTTGTGTACATTATGTTTCTTACTGTGTGTCTACTCACTGTATGGTAATTTGGTTTGCAGACTGAATGTCTAATCTTTTCCTAGCCCCAGTTAGTTGGAGAACTATGTTTAGTTCCATCCCCCGCATTGTATACTAATGTCTGTGATGTCATGTGTATGTCTTTTATAAGTCTGTGTTGTTTGTCAAATAAAGTAGTTCAATCTTGCTGTACCTAACTGCTAGATGTCCTGTCTATTTGGGTACAAAGAGCAAGGGTCCAGGAAAGACTTGCTGGGTGTGACGGTCCGTTACAAACATGCTCTGGCTCTTTAAACAAAATACCCATGCTTCTTTGAAAGGCATCTATCGTAGTTGCTAGCACTACCTCTTTAGGCAGAAGATTCCGAACTGTTTATTGTCCCTACAGTAAAAAAAAACAATAACACTTCTGTTGTCGTAGACTAAATCTCCTTTCCTCAAGTCTTAACATTGTTATTATGTTTATTAGTTTATCAATCAGATACACATTTACAAATAACTGGCTTACTAAATTGCATTAATAGCTCTCTGGTGATGCAAGAAGAGTCACAAAGGTGCGTCCATCTTTGGCCATTTGAGATTTTGAGAGATATGGCATATGACCAGGCATATGCAAAGTGTCCACGGCAAGGTGAAGGTCCATTAAATTGTCCATTACAAAGTCCAGTACAATGTTCAGCACAATGGGCCTAATTCTGCACCGGCCGACCAATCCCTACGGTGTGTGAAGATTGTGAAGCCTACTGAGATACCTGTCAACTCTACACAGAGACCTATGATGACTTCTGAGCCTACTTTGATACATACTAATGATACGGACCAGACATCCGAGGATCGTTACGCCCTCCTGAGATGTGTGTGGTGCTTCAATGTTGAAACACTTGATAATTAATAAGCCAAATGAGAGAGATGGCATTTTACCCTGCTGCAATTTAAGCCTACTGAGTTACCTATTATCCTTATGCTGAGACATTTAAAGATTGTTCAACCTATCGAAACAGCTGCCGTCATACCCTGGTGTGTCTCAAGATTGTTAAGGTTTGTGAAATAGATGCCAATTATACCCCAGACGGCAGTAATGGGAGAATCATAAATATTTTAGAAACTGAAAACCTTCTTTTCACAGCGTATATACATTGTTATTTTATAAAGCACCGGCAGATGAAATGGTTTAACAGGTTATTATATAATATGAATGTCAAAAAAAGACATTTTTAGGCTAAAGCTTCTGCAAAAGTATAATGTCATCTCTTCTGTTACAGGTGTTACGGAGAATATCTTTCTTAATGATGTTTTTGACTGTTCCACATCTGTAATACCAACAACCAACATCCCTTTACAAGACAGCCTTGGGTTTTGCACAGATAGCTCTTTTGCTTAATTCATTGCCCAGCGGGTCTGCTCAATCTTTCAAACTGTTCGAGGTCGATAAGATAAGTACCATTATGTTGGGCAATTATTGCCTCCATTATCAGCTGGCAATTAATTAAAGGATCGCCGTCAATTAAGCATTGTTTATTCTGTGATTGTAGAGACTACAAAAATGATCAGGGCTGTGATGTGTCGGAAAGTACTGAACGTTTTTTTTTTTGTGTTCCTCCTTTTCGTTTCATTTTGGGTCAAAGACCCAAGAAGCTAAAGAAAAATATGAATTTTGCATAATGCTAAAGAGCCCTACATTTCTTGAAGTGCATTGGCTCATTTCTTGGATGGTGTAAACGTGTTTAATAGATGTGAGATGTACAGTTACATAGTAGTTTAGAAAAGACCAGCATTCTGCCTTTTAATGGGGAAAAGGTTCCTTCTTCTCTCCAAAAGACAATCAGATTTCTTCTTGGATGAAAAAAAAGCACTACATTCAAATTAATACCTATACAGGTTGAGTGTCCCTTATCCAAAATGCTTTGGACCAGAAGTATTTGGGATAATGGGTCATTTTGGATAATGTATCACTTTCACCAATAAGACATATTACAGCCTCTCATGAAATACAGTAGTATCAATGCAAATACAGAATAAATCACTGTTACTGTGATGTAGCTGTTGGCGTGTCAGGTCTGCACACGTCATTGTATGACCCTTTGTGGGCGTGGGGGAAGGCTATGCATGCATGGAAAGGCTATATCACAGCTTAAAGGGGCTGGACACTGAATAAACTGTTGTGCGATTGTATTCTGACAGGTGCGTGCGGAATTTGCAACTTGTGGATTAAATCTCACAATTTTTGGGGGATAACGGATCGTTGTGTGGGGGGGACTTTAACTAGGACCCCCTGCTGATCCCATGCAAAAACGAGGGTCTCTCACTGTGCTAGCAGCGAGAGACCCTCGCATTCAGCTGTCAGAGCTGTGGCGAGCCCCCGCTCTGATTGCCTGTGCAAACGTCAGCACGCGACAACCGGGAACTGCTGTGTCTCGCATGTGAGACACAGCAGTTAGTAAACCCGCGTGTATCTATTAAGATACATGTCGGGTTTAGTCAATTCTACCGGCACATGTATTGTTTAACCCTTGCTTCCTTCAAGGAAGGGTCCTTCAAAATCCTGGCATATTGAGGGGAAAATCCTGGCATATTGGAGGGGCAAAATCCTGCCATATTAAATGGCATTGAGGGGCAAAATCCTGGCATATTGGAGGGGCAAAATCCTGACATAATAGGGGGGAAAAATCCTGGCATATTGGAGGGGCAAAATATTGGCATATTAAATGGCACAATAAAGGCATATTGAGTGGCAAAATACTGGCATATTGAGGGGCAAAATAGTGTGTCTCAGGTTATGTGTCTATTGGTGTCACTGTGTGTGTGTAAGTGTGTCACTTTCTGTGTAAGGGTGTGTGTGTAAGTGTGTCACTGTGTTAGTGTAAGGGTGTGTGTGTAAATGTCACTGTAGGAGAAAATGCTCATTGGAAGAGGGGTAGTCTTATATGGCGAGTATATCCCAAACTCTAAATTTTAACTGGAAAGGTTGGGGGTCGTCTTATATGCCCAGTCGTCGTATACACCGGAAAATACGGTAGATTTTAAAATATCCCTTTTAATTAAGGACTTGACAAATGTTTCATTTTAGGAGCCAACCAGACCAATTAAAAAGCCAGCCCAGAGAAATCCACCCATAACATTTTAAATAGAATAGTCCAAAAACATAAGAAGCCAGCAGTAGGAAACCATGCCTGCCTGACTCCTGGAATATGGCAAGTCTTGATTTGAACACAACCATTCTGCAGTCTGTTCTGGCTTTCAAAGATTTTTGCTGCATTAGTACAAACAATTACATCCCTAATTTAATTACAAGTGACAAAATCATTCTTAATTTTTAAACTTTTTTTGTGTGTTTTTTTGTCTTCTAATAATGCGGATGAGGATAATTATCAATTTTTTCTACACGGTAAAACAAAAAAAAATCCTTTATTTGCTTGGAACACCCAACAAAATATATAATATCAGTCTGAGAATCTGTTCACAGTACATGCTAGCATCCTAATTAAATGGAAATCAAATTAACAACTTTCTCTTGGTGAAATTCATTGTTAAATTGTAATTGCTTGATAAAACATATTGCCAGGAAAACTAACCTCCCCCCCCCAAAAAAAAAATAAAAATATGAAGACTATTCTCACATACTTGTTCACGCAGAGGGTTCTGGGAAATTAAAGGACCGCACCTAATGTGGGCGGGGTTACCCAATGCCGCACAAAAAAACTAAACACCCTTCCACATTTGGGATTGTTTCTGATATTTCTATTATATTATATACTTGATATATCAATGACAAATCCAATCCAAGCAGTGTATCTGCTCTACCCCCAAGTGAGTTGTACCCCAAGGGTGGCAATTTGGGGAACATTAACCCTTGGATGTTATGCTATGTGCATTTTCTCTTATATGTATGAACATTTCCTGTGAGGATGGTATCAAAAAATCCTTAATTTAAGTAAAACCCCATTTTTTTAAAATATTTCTTGGCACACATGGTGATACCCTAAATGTATATGCACAGTTTTTGTCTAATTACTTGTTGCCCATTTGTGGTCATTGTGAATGAGGTGTATTTTATATGATACACTATAGCGCTATAACACATCATAATCCTCTTTTTCGCCCAACTGGGTTTGCCAATATTCGCCTAAGCAGTACGTTAATGATGAGCTCTTTAAAGTTTCAGGTAGGTTTAACCCCTTCGTAACAATGGACGTGCCAGGCACGTCCTGCCGGGAACTCTGTTCCCGACAATGGACGTGCCTGGCACGTCCTACGGTGAATCAAGCAACATCGATCGATGTCGAGGCAATAGCCAGCAATAGCCAGCAATAGCCAGCAACAAAATTTCCTCTCTGGGGCACCCACGATCGCCCAACGGAGCGATCATGGGCGCCAAATTGACGGAGCAGTATGCCCTCTTCTGGTCTGAAAGTAAATTCACTTCCGTTGCTCTGAATATGCTGCTTGACTGCCACTAGAGACAGCAACCAACATAGCAATGTTAAAAAAATACATAAAAAAGGATTTAATTAGCTTAAAACTGGTAATATAGTTAGATTAGCCTATAGGGTTAAAATTAAATAATTTTTAGCATAAGGAATAGGGTTAACATTAAATTAAAATTAAAATATAATAAGGGATAGCATAAGGGTTAGAGTAGGGGTTAAATTTAGGGTTAGGGTTAAAATTAGGGTTGGGGTCAAAAGGTCAATATAGGAAAAAAACATATTTTATGATTTTTTTTTAGTAAATTATAAGATATGATGAACAAAATGGTGTCTAATGAAAGCCCTTCTTATGACTATAAAAACAACTTATAATTTGTGTGGGTACAGTATGTGAGAAAGAAAAAAATGACAGCTAAACACAAACACCCCAGAAATGTCAACAAGGGAAAGTCAAGGTAAAAATGTCTTGTCACTAAGGGGTTAAACCTGTAAACCTATGTTTTTTCTGGAGAAAATAACCAGCAAATACTTTAATATTGATTATATTAAATTAAATTGGCATATTCAGATGTCAATCGACTGAAGAAGTACCGAAACACATCCCATGTTTGCATTTTTTCTACACCTTAGCACCTTGGCCAGTTCGAACTTATATAAGGATGTGTGTGTTTTATCGATACATGTGTTTTTAATGTAACTTTAAATAGGTATATAATGGCTATTATTTCATAGTCTTTCAACAAAGGGGGATTTTTTTTTGTTCTACATTTGTATATTTGTCTACTGGGAACTATATATGCCTTACAGTTCAAGGTGTTAATAGTACCAAACAGCAAGATATAATTTTCCAGTCCTTGTGTGTATTATATATTTTCTAAAATATTGTTTTATTAATGATATTTATGTATTTTTACACTTGTTTTTATGACTATAATTATTTAAGCGCTGTCTAATTTTACATATTGTTTTTCCCTGCTCTAACTTCCCCTTTGACAGTAATCAGTAAACTGTGGGATCTTGCAATAATACTTGAGGCTTAAGTGTTTACAACTTCAAACATCTATCATCTGTGTATATTGTCCACATTTTATGGTTTGTATTTTTATTATATATATATATATATATATATATATGTATATATATTGGTGGTGGAGTCAGGGCCGGCCCTGTAATGGGGCAGAGTTGGGCAACTTCCCCAGGCGGCACCCTGGCAGAAGCGGCACTTTGCTCCTCCCTGAAGCTGTCTTTTTCCTGTATCCAGCTTGATTGAAGGAGCTCTCAGCCAATCAGGGGAGACTCCTCAACTTTCCTGATTGGCTGAGAGTTCAGAAGCCTGAGACCTCCTTCACATTGAGTTCAAAGCAAAGAGAGAGGCAGGTAAGTTCAAAAAAGGACAGTGTGTGAATGTGTGTGTATGTCAGTGTGAGTGTGTGTTTGTGTGTATGCAGTGTGAGTGTGTGTGTGTCAGTGAGAGTGTGTGTATGTCAGTGTGAGTGTGTGTTTGTGTGTATGCAGTGTGAGAGTGTGTGTGTCAGTGAGAGTGTGTGTATGTCAGTGTGAGTGAGTGTTTGTGTGTATGCAGTGTGAGTGTGTCAGTGAGAGTGACTGTGTGTGTATGTCAGTGTGTGTGTGTGTGTGTGTGTGTCAGTGTGAGTGTGTGTGTGTGTATGTCAGTGTGAGTGAAAGACTGTTTGTGGATGTGTGTGAGTGAGTGTGTGGATAAAGGGGTTAACACCTCTGATACTGCCTATATCTGTCTAGCCACCCAATAGGTTAACTTTCCTGATACTTACAATATCTGTCTGCATTTTGTTATAGGTCACTGGTCACATTATCTTTTATGGAATTGCACAGCCTGTTATCATAATAATGTTTTACCATTACTCTCTTTTCATCTTATGGGTGAGCTCTTTGAAAAAAATATATTATTATGTAGACATGTGCAAAACTAAAATTTTCGTTTCGTTTTCGTCCATTCATTACTGCATTCGTTTCAGACGAAATTCGTTCATTATTTTCGTTTCGTTTTAATCGTTCATACGAATCAATTGACCTACACATTCCATAAACCGAAAGTCTATAAACCAAACTTCAGTTTATAGACTTTCGGCTTATGGAATACATGTAATGCTATTGGCTTTCTATAAACCGAACTAGAGTCCCCATTCATAAGAAATTCTTATGAATGGGGCTTTCGTTCGGTTTATAGAAAGGCAATAGTATTACACGTATTCTATAAGCCGACAGTCTATAAACCGAAGGTTGTTCGGTTTATAGACTTTCAGTTTATAGAATACATGTAATTCTACGTATTCTATAAGCCGAAAGTCTATAAACCGAACGACCTTCGGTTTATAGACTTTCGGCTTATAGAATACATGTAATACTATTGGCTTTCTATAAACCGAACTAGAGTCCCCATTCATAAGAAATTCTTATGAATGGGGACTCTAGTTCGGTTTATAGAAAGCCAATAGTATTACATGCATTCCATAAACCGAAAGTCGTTCATTATGTTGGTTTATGTAATGTATATGTAATGCTATTGGTATTCTATAAACCGACTCTATTTCGGTTTATCGAATGCCAATAGCACGAATGGACGAATGATTTTCGTTTATTAACCATTCGTTCATTCTTCTTTCGTTAGTTTAGCATTTTCGTTATTCGTTTTTCGGACGAATGGACGAAAATGCTATTTTCGGACGAAAATGCATTCGTCCGAAAACGAATGCACATGTCTATTATTATGGATATAAGAAGTGCTTCTAGGAGCTCACCCGTGAGGTGAAAAGAAAGAAATGGTAAAACAAACATTATTTTGAAAACAGACTGTGCAATTCCCCTAAACATTATATGTGACCACTGACCTATAACATGACTCAAACATTGTACATTAAGTGTAAATGCTCAAACATTTAGGGTACACATTTTAATCATGGCCAGCCAATAAACGCACCATATCATTTTGTATTTAGAGGTGGTCTTGCATTAAATTATCACTTCCTAATAAGTTTCATTTTAGTCATTATCATGACTGTGGGATTTTTCTTGGGGGGGAGGGGCAGCATTTCGTTTTTCGCCCCAGGCAGCACAATGTCTTGGGCCGGCCCTGGGTGGAGTTAAATCACTTTATTACTGTATATTATTTAGTTAGCGCTTGGATCATTTATTTTATAGGTTCTCAACCATGCCTCCCATCGCAGCTACATCACAGTGACAGTGATTGATTTGCTCTATACAGTATTTGCACGGATACTGCTGTATTTCATGAAAGCTGAGCGGCTTGCAAATCTTATTAGTGAAAACGATCCATTATCTGAAATGACCTGTGATTCAAAAATACTTCTGGTTCTAAGCATTTTGGGTGAGGGATAGACAACCTCTAACATTTATAAAATGGATGTCTTTTAGTTGGTAAATATTTGATCACACTGCAGAGATTGCAACTTGTGATATTTGTTGGCACAGAACATCTGTTTGTTTCTTTAAAAAGAGCCGCAGTTTGAAATGTCTGATATTGTCGTTGACTATAACTCTGTTCGTGTAAATGGTCAAAGCGTAGGCCCGCCAGTCAATGTCATCTAATTCATTAGTATTCCTCTGTGGAGCAAGCGGAATCATTTGCTGTCCAAATCTTTATTCTCCCTGTCTAAATTAAACTTGAAAGGTCTTTAAGCAGGGTTCTGTACAAAGCCGTGCATGGTGCTTTAATAACTAAATGGGAACGGCAGCCAATACTGTACGACGCATTGCTTATCAGCTCATGTAGCATTGCAAATTGTACTATAAACCATGTATCATAACATCCAAGCTCTTTGGAAACATGTCCTTCAACCCCCCAGCTAAGTAATCTTTTTTGTCTCTCCTAGGCCAGGCAGAGATGTCCTCTGTATTCTTTGCACAGATGGACAGAAAAGACTTGCTTTTGACAGCGTGGACCCCGCCAGGGGCAGAGAGTTCATTCAGGTTCTCAAGGTCAAGTCCTTGACATGAATAGTGCAAGCTGTGTTTTGATGAACAAGAAATATCCAGAAAATGATTAATTAAATCGATGTAGTACCTAAAGAGTGATGAGGAATCTTGGGAGAACATGCCTGTGCCATTTTGACCACCCCAGCCATTGCACCAGCTTCTCTTCTTTGTGTGGTGACATTACAAGTACCAAGAACAAAATAGACATGCATGTTTCCATTGTCTGCATCTTTCCTTCCTTCCCACCACACTGCTCAAAGGATGTGAAGAAATTACATCACTAAAACTCAGAATGTGATGTAACACGAATTATCCCCAACTGAATCTATATAAAGGAATCTCATGCCCAGCTGCATAACATCATGAGGGATCTTCTAAGTCTTGGGCTGGCATATCTTAACCACCCGTGCTCTCATCCAATATCCACCTCCTTCCTTCTTAAGCAGGGATAGGCCATAGTGTCCATTCGAAGAAGACCTCAGTGTCTGTGGCATGGTTTTTGATGGTCCATGGACCATGATTAAAATTGTGTGGACACAACGTCCAGTAGTTGCCCTCCATGAACAATGTTGGTGCTTATCTATTCTTAAAGGGACTGTATCACCTAAAAATTGTTTTTTTTTACTGTAAATGAAGAAAATAATAAACAATTGATAAATTGTGTTAGCAAAAACTGTAAGCAAATTCATGCATTAGGAGAACATGGGGGTCATGTACTAAATAAGTGCAGTGGGGAAAAAGTAGGTAAAACATGAGTAAGGAGCAATTCGAGACTATTTGTAACATTTTGCGCTTTTTTTCCCCCTGATTTGCGCCTCTTCCGTTTATTTTTATTTAGCGCTCATTTTTACAGTTGCGCTAACATTTTGCGATTAGATTTGCGCACGCTAAAGAGCTTCACGAACATTTTGTGAAAAATAATTCTTCTTTGCGTGTGAAAATGACACCAGATTTTAGCGAGCGCTATCAAAAGAGGTAGAAAAAATATTGTTTTTATTCTCAGTTATGTTTAGTACATTGCAATAGGACCAAAGCGCAAAAATAGTTTTGCACATAAAATATTTTTGCGGGTTTTTTTACATACATGCCTCTCCATGTGTTATAAATGTGTCTGTGGAGTCTCCTGCTTATGACATCACTTGTGGCTTGACATGCAAAAAATGGCTTTATATATAAAATTCACTTGTTAACAATCTTTTCTTTTCTACTGGACTATATTTCTTTTTTTTCTTTATTTCTTTCTTTTTTTTTTTTTTTTTGTGAGCAGGCAAAGATTTGGAAGAATATATATATATATATATATATATATATATATATATATATATATATATATATATATATATATATATATATATAATAAATATTTGTAAGTATCAAAAAAGACCTAAAGAATAATATGAGGCATTTAATGAGTATCCCTTGAGGGAGTGCATGGGAAATGATAGATGTGTTACTCATTATAAGGCTTGGTGCTTTATACAGTGTAATTTGCTGTAAGGAAGGTTTTTGTTGCACATTTGAAGCTTATGAATATGGAGAGTAGAGCTTTTATGTGCTATAAAATTCATTTAACAATGGCTGGAATGTGCTATCCGGATAGTGGAAAGGTGCAAAAATAACCCTCCAGAGATGATAATTGCAAGGCATCTTTACACATTTTCCAGTTACCAATTACCAATCAGAGTTTGGAGTGCAGAAAATGAAAGTTTGTAGCAGTATTAACATTAAACACATAAGAGGGACCTCGCAGGAGATGGGGGTCTTAGTCATCCTAATATGTTAAATCCATTTTCCTGCACTATTTATACTGTAAAAAAGAGAATAATGTACATATTTTAAAAAAAAAATGTCTCCCCCCAACTATGGGAGCAATTTCTTAAAGACAGACTAAACTTTCCATGCGGTCTTTTACTCACATTTGGATTCAGAAATGATTTTTTTGTGGAACACTTTTCCAGGCTACAATGGTTCTCCGTGACCTGACAGCACTGATCGGTGGGGCGCCTCTGTAACTTCACACACACCTCGAGTTTCTTCCAACTCATTGGATATGCTATGTGCAATTGAGGCGGTCATACACCGAGCACAGAGAGCAGCAGCTTGGGCAGCCTCTCTCCTCAGCCACAGAGCTTTGCTCCATGAGAGGGAATCCCCCTTGGCATTTTGCATAGACTAGGGGACAATATCTTTTGAACGTTGCACAACCAGTGTATAATTAAAATGACCCTTCTGCCATAGTAATGGGTTTCCTCACCCTTTAATATAACACCTGATGGGCATCTGATTGCAGACATATTCATCCAACTGTAGCATCTCCTGTCTCTTTACATCCATAAGACTGAGTTCCACCCAATTTTTGCAAGTGACCCTGTCCCTTTTGGGTCTATTCACTAAAATTTGAGAATCGCTCGAGGAGGTTGACTTTGGAGGTCAACTTTCATTTTGAGACTAAGTCAAATTCGCCACCCAAAGTTGACCTTCTCGAGCTATTCTTGAATTTTAATGAATAGACCCATTTTAGCAGGCATAAGAAAGGTATTTGAGTGGCCTTGTCTAACACAGGAGACGCTGCTGTGGTTTCCTGCATCTGTTCCTCAGTATAGTATGGCGTGGGTAGGAGGACATGCTATGCCTTGTGTCTATTTCCTGGTAGCTACAACTCAGTCTTTCTGAAGTAGATACAATGTCAAATAAAAATATAAACTGATTTAGGTATCAGTCTTCACCAACGAACTAATTTACTGACTATACACCGAATACAATACAATTAGATGCATTAACATACAGTACTATTACAATTAGTGTAAGTTAGTATATGTTTATACCAAAAATATACATTGATTGACTGGAATTATCTAGTGGAACCATGAGATACATATTATCACTGCTTTTTATTCCTCAAATCAAGTATTCTTTCAATTAGCCAGAGAGAGAAGATAGAGAGCAGATTCCAAGATGGTATACAAGAGAGACCCAGTGTGTAAGAGAAGAGAGCAAGAGGGATTACCAGGGCATTATAAAGCTAGTACACCCACCTTCATCTGCTATACAATCCCTCCCCCACAGCCAGTCTTCTAGTAGCATCTCTAGAAACTGTAGTGGCTGGGAGAAGTGGCTTGCTTAGGAAGGGACTGGAGGTGACTGACAACCAGTTTAAACAGGATTTGCCATGTGTTCTGCAGAGTGAAAACTCCATTAATGATAGGTTTGGCCATACACAGGCCCCACAAAGTGTAGACGCTTACACAATCTTCTGCCCATATTATATCACTGTATTAGAGCAGATAATTGGCACTTGGCAGGGTTGGGTTTTCCTACCTCCCTTTTGACAAAATGAATACCATTAAGTTGGTAATAGTAATTTCTTCTAGATTTTGGGCAAAAATAACATCTCCAGAAACCAGAAATGACCTAAATGTATTTTTCCGTGTTAAACACTTTGTCATTATTATTATACAGGTTGAGTATCCTTTATCCATAAATCCATTATCCAAAATGATCCGTTATTCAAAAATCTGTTATCCAAAATGATCCATTATCCATAAATCCATTATCCAAAATGATCCGTTATTCAAAAATCTGTTATCCAAAATGATCCATTATCCATAAATCCATTATCCAAAATGATCCATTATCCATAAATCCATTATCCAAAATTATCCGTTATTCAACATAATTGTATATTGGCACAAGTTGTAAATTCCACACACACCTGTCAGAATGCAGCACACAACAGTTTATTCAGTGTGCAGTCAACTTAAGCTGCGATATAGCCTTTCCATGCATGCTCGGATTCCCCCACGCCAACAAAGGGTCATACAATGACACGTGTGCAGACCTGACACTCCAACTGCAGGTTCCCAAGCATGCCTCACATCACAGCTTCATCACAGCTACATCACAGTAACAGTGATTTATTTGCTCTATACAGTATTTACATTGATGTTACTGGATTTCATGAACTGAGAGGCTTTAATATATCAAAATACTTCTGGTTCCAAGCCTTTGTTATAAGGGACACTCAACCTGTACTTGAAAAAGAGAGAATTATCAATGTATTCTTCCTTGTAAAACATTTTATATTTAAATATGGTAAACATTTAGCTGGGAGAAAAAATCTTGGATTCCAAAATACATTGAAAAGTATTTCATGTCACTGAAATAAAATGTATGAGCTGTGAATCTATCTACCTGTTAATTCATTTGCTAAAAATGTAAGATTATAATAGATTAAAATGCATTGTGCATTCATTTAAAAGTGATAAGAACACAGCAGTGGTTCAGCAAACTAATCAGGAAAGCTCGGCAACATTTATTAAGACAAACCACATTATTATATGTGTTGCGTACTATTTTATTTAGCAAATTAATTTAATGCGATTACATTTATTTCTATTCTCTGCTATGCCAATTTGGCCGGTCATTAACGCAAATTTGTTACTTCTCTATATTACTAACAAAAAGTGCTTTAAAAGCTGTTTGGGGACATAGATGGCACAACCAAGCTGTTTGTGGACATGGATCCACAGATAAGCTAGGTGGGTGCATGGGGCGCATTGTGCCCATACGCTATGCCTGACAAGGGAGCATCAGCAGGTGTCCCATGCCAGGCTCCACCCCCACATATCCAGCTCCATCCGCTCACGCTCAACTCTGCCTCCAGAAGATTAGGAATCAAAAGCTGCCCTATCAGCTGCTCCTTGGCTCCTCCTGCAGATTTTCCCTCCGTGCATGCAACAGTCTGGACTGCTAGGTAAGCACAATAACCATGCTGAGGCAAGACTATTTTATATTTTTAAAAATACAAATACTGAGATTCTTTTTTTATATATATTAACTGAGTGTAAGTGTGTGTGAGTGGCAAAGCGTGAGTGTGTGTCAGAGTGTGTGACTGGCAGAGTGTGTGTGTGGAAGAGTGTGTGGAAGTGGAAGAGTGTGTGTGAGTGGCAGAGTGTGAGTGTGTGTTAGTGTGAGTGTGTGGCAAAGTGTGAGAGTGGCTTAGTTTGTGTGAGTGGCTAAGTGTGTGTGTGTGTGTGTGAGTGGCAGAGTGTGAGAGTGTAAGTGTGAATGGCAGAGTTATGAGTGTGTGAGTGGCAGAGTGTGTGAGAGTGTAAGTGTGAGTGGCAGAGTTATGAGCATGTGTGTCTGAGTGAGTGGCAGGATGAGAGTGTGAAAGATGGGTTTACATGTGTGTGTCTGACTGAGTGGCAGGATGGGAGTATGAGAGAGATGAGTTTAGATGTGTGTGTCCAAGTGAGTGGCAGGATGGGAATGTGAAAGATAGGCTTGCACATGTGTGTGTCTGAGTGAGTGTAAGGAAGGATGGGAGTGTGAGAGTGAGGCGTTTACAAGTGTGTGTCTGAGTGAGTGGAAGGAAGGATGGGAGTGTGAGAGTAAGGGGTTTACATGTGTGTGTCTGAGTGAGTGGAAGGAAGGATGGGAGTGTGAGAGTGAGGGGTTTACATGTGTGTGTCTGAGTGAGTGGCAGGATGGAAGTGTGAGAGATGGGTTTACATGTGTGTGTCTGAGTAAGTTGCAGGATAGGACTGTGAGAGATGGCTTTACATGTATGTGTCTGAGTGAGTGGCAAGATGGGAGTTTGAGAGAGAGAGGGGTTTCCGTGTGTGTCTGAGTGAGTGGCAGGATTGGAGTGAGAGAGGGGTTTATGTGTGTGTCTGAGTGAGTGGCACGATGGGAATGTGAGAGAGGCACGAAAGCACCAAAAAACCGGCACCCCAGGATCAGCCATGGTACCAACACACTCTTTGGGAACAAATATGGCACTGACAAGCTTTTTGGAGGCATATATTGCACAACAAAGCTGTTGTTTGGGAAGAGGTATGGTACATGCAAGCTGTTTGGTGACAGAGAAGATTAATCTATACCCACTGAGGGGCTTATTTTTAAACATCCATTTGTGTTATTTACAATATTATCCCTCTACAGCTCATTAGAGGGATTTTATTAGTATTTAGGGATTTAGTGTTTATACTTAACATTATTTCTCTATTATAAATTCAAAATTGACGTAGATAGAGAAAGAATACAATCCTTAAAAAAAGATTACAAATGAATTTACTGAGACAGGGTCATCTTGGGAAAAAGTAAATTGTAAATGTAAAAACATAGAAACATAGAACATAGAAACATAGAAACATAGAAACATAGAATGTGTCGGCAGATAAGAACCATTCGGTCCATCTAGTCTGCCAATTTTTTTTTGGAGTACTTTTATTAGTCCCACGTTCCCGGTCTTATAGCTAGGATAGCCTTGTGTCTATCCCACGCATGCTTAAAATCCTTGACTGTGTTTACCTCTACCACTTCTGCTGGAAGGCTATTCCATACATCCACTACCCTCTCAGTAAAGTAATACTTCCTGATATTCCTTTTAAATCGTTGCCCCTCTAATTTAAGACTATGTCCTCTAGTTGTGGTAGTTTTTCTTCTTTTAAATAAACTCTCTTCCTTTACTGTGTTGATTCCCTTTATGTATTTAAATGTTTCTATCATATCCCCCCTGTTACGTCTTTCCTCCAAGCTATACATGTTAAGATGCTTTAACCTTTCCTGGTAAGTTTTATCCTTCAACCCATGAACCAGTTTAGTAGCCCTTCTCTGAACTCTCTCCAAAGTATCACCAAAAAAATGGAATTAAACAAATAAATCCCTTAATTCTGAAAAAAAGACCCTGGGCATGTTAACATTTTAAAAATAGATATATGATTTAACATTTTTAAAAACATAAAATATATTATTTGCCTCTTTCTTTAATTTTTGCAATAATTACCTTGAAAATACATTGCGTAGGCTTTCTTCTGGGGATTGATTAAGTACACCATGACATCAGTACCTAAAAACTTAGTGAACAAGCAACTTCTAGGAACTAGCCTGTTGCCTCCCATAGAGACTACTCATTGCATATGACTTGACAGACCTGTTTTCTCCCTCAAGTCACTGAGAAAAAAACCAAGAAGCATTTCCATGAACTTACATACTCATAAGTTGGTAACTTCTGCACTGATCCTCTTGCAACTAAGCAAAAGTACAGGGAGGATTAAATCCGGAATCTTTGCAAAACATTCCTAAGGAATGCTGGCATGCTTTTGTATGCAAAAAATCCCTCTACAAAGTACAGGTTAAATACTAACAGATGAATCAAAGTTTTTTTGCTGCCTGGAGTGACCCTCTACTTCAAGAAAATCTACATTATAAGGCTTAACTAGTACATGGAATTTCTGACACAGCACTTGTATTCGTCTCCTTAATTCATTCTTCCCGGTGATTATTTCCATTTTTATTGATACAGCTCATCCTCACTGGAGACTGCAATACCAGATTTGCAATTTAGAAACTAAAGTTTACACTCTGCCTAATGAGACTCCTTCAGTGGGATTTGTCACATTGATTCCTACACAGTATAAGCCGGTTACACTTGTGTTTTCATGAATTTAATTGTGTCATCCTGGTTTCTGAAATGTTTTACAAAACAGCTTAGGTTTACAGTTTTCATTTACATACCGTTCAGCTTCACGTATAAAATTATCTATCTTCATGGGATTCTAAAATTATTACTTATCTATTTTGGTGTTAACTGGGCAGCAAATGTTTTATAAACGTGATTTGATTTAATACAAGGATCGTCTGGGATTATTTAAAGTACTTCCACTTATTTATTTTGCTGAGACTAACTGGTCTATTTGCTAAAGTTTGAGTTTTGTGGTCATGATGTCAGCTCATCTTGACTACCAAACTCTGAGAAATTCAACCTCCCCCACATACTCCCACCAAACTCGGACAGATTCAACCTCCACCCACATACTCCTACCAAACTAGGAGAAATTAAACCTCCCCCACATACTCCCACCAAACTCGGACAGATTCAACCTCCACCCATATACTCCTACCAAACTCGGACAGATTCAACCTCCACCCACATAGCCCCGTCTTGACATAAAACAATGCTATTCAAAAAGTATATTTTAAAGGTTGGACTGGAAAAAAAAAAGCAGTATGATTTTGAGATTAGGTCCAAACATGATCTGAAAAATCCATCTTTCCCTCTCAACCAGCATCTTATATGCATTCTATGGAGGTCAAGATCAAGAGGAGAAGTGAGGTTGAACTTTGAGGAAGGGGGTTAAGTAGAAGTCGAGTTTCGTTTAGGGAATAGCTCAAAGTGGTCAAGTTGTGAATAAGGATGCAATTGTGAGTCAAATTCGTCCTCCCAACTTGACCACCTTGAGACTAATTGAAATTGTACTGAATAGACCCAAGTGGCGGTGATTTATAAACAAGGTGCACATGCAGATAGTGCCCCAAAATCAAAAACTTTTCAAAATGATAGAAATATAGAATGTGTCGGCAGATAAGAACCTTTCACCCATCTAGTCTGTCCAATGTTCTAAATGCTTTTATTAGTCCCCAGTTCCCTATCTTATATCTAGGATAGCCTTGTGCCTATCCCACGCATGCTTAAATGATGACTATACTTGCAATGTGTGCATATATATATGGAGGAGTCTGTGCAGAGCCCATATCATTATTAATCAAGGAGGGGATACCATAAGAACTGCCTTGTTTAACGCCTTTGCGACAATGGATGTACCAGGTATGTCAAGGAAAACATGACACTTATGGGTCTATTCACTAAAATTTGATTTTGGCTGTCACTTAGAGTTTGAGATGAAGTACAATCCGGCACCCGAGTTTGACTTAGAAATAAAACCCAGATTAAAAATTTCCCATTGAAAGTAATGGGAGGAGAAATTATTGAGACTATTTTTGAGACTAAGTCAGACTCGGGTGTTGAATTTGACTCAATTTGTCTCGAAAAGAAAGTCGACCTCCAAAGTCGAAGTTTAGTGAATAGAACACATTAGTGACATTAAATGTATCTGGTATATGTCCTGCACTGAATCCAGCATACACAGCTATTGACGGTCGCTGCCCACGCTGATATAAAGGCATCAAGCACCACCAAAATGTGTCACCCCAGGACCCCCGCATTCAGTCCACTGAGGGATCATGGATGCCATCTCAGATAGGACAGCATAGAAGCTCCTGACTTTAAAAGCTCATCCCGTCCCTCCACGATGAGCTGTGTTGCCGATTACACTTCAAAAACCTGCAGCGGGATCCCCTCCATCAGATGAGGTCACTTTGAGTGGCCCCAGCCTGACATGGAAAATGTTGTCGACGTCAGCGCTGGCTACATTTTACTAAAACACTTTCTGATTCAGGCATTCCTCCATGACATCAACTTAAGTCTCGCTCTATTTGGGCAGGGACTCACAGGGTCTGTAAAGACCCAGGCGTAAAAAAACATGTCGTGCTTTTGGCGCTTCGGACAAAAGCACCATCCAGCGGGAATGGGATAACATTTGGAATTTTGTTCTCTTTCTTGCAGTAAAACTGTATGAAATCTTTTTATAGTTTTTATAGCACGCTCTAAGGGCATTAAAATAGTGAAATATAATACAATGATATTTTTAAAGAACTCTGGCAATTTAATGTATTAGTAATTGGTTTCAATACAAGACATACATTGGTTGGAGTAGGGACCCTTAAAGTGGAAGTTTGGACAGTGTCCAAAAAAAATCTATCATTAGTTACATGCTGCATGTAAAGAAAACAAAGCATACCTGTCTTATCAAATCTCCTCTCAACTCTTAAACATCTTAAAACTGAAATAGCTCTGCTGCTCTGCCAACAGTCCTGCCTCTCTTTCCAAGCATCCTTCTTGTGAAACATCACAGCACGCGGAACTGGCTGAAACCACACCCCCTCCTGCGTTCCAAGCACTTGAAACCGCTCGAGTTCACCTATAGAGATCTGAATCTGCAGTAATAGCTAATGATTTCAGAGAAGAGCATGACAAAGAAAAAATGTCCCAGTGAAACGATTCCCAAACTGCAGTTCGTTTTAGGATAAAATATTTAACAAACAGCAGAACCATGTACCACATGCAGACAATAGGAAAGTACCTGAAACTACCCCTTTTAAATGAGCCCTAGTCACAATAATGATAATTATGTTTATGTCTATAATATCAAAATATGTTATACCGTATGCTATTATTCATTGCAAATGCACCCACACTAGGAAATACATAATCTGCTGTTTGTGACTATATTTTCTAACCTTTCTTGTAATAATTGTTGTTTTGGTTACTTTATGACTGGTAGAATAACAATGTGTTTTTTTTTTTTTTTTCTGAAAATGTGAAACTTAGCAGCTGTGCGAGGATTGGTGCTAGAATAAACATCCACAGCACAGAGTGGCAGCTACATATCACCTCCCAATAAGTCTTACAATGAGGAGGGTGATGGGGGGCATCCTGTGCTACAGAGATTGCAAAGCTTGGAACATTCCTCAATCAACAGCGTGATAGATCAAACTACCAAATGCACTTTGCTTACAAAAAAAGGTCTAATGTGTCCCTAGTACTTATGATCTAAACCCTGTAAACACATTCTAATGGTACTATTAAATATTATGTCTGCCTTCGCTAAATTATTCAATGAGACTGAAATTTACTATGTGGCTTCTCCCAAGTGTTATTTCCTGAAATCTAAATTTATGAATCTGGCTTATTACTGATGAGCAATCATTTTCTGAAATTAGAAGGATTGGCATGTTCATTATCAAAGAACGCTACATCTGTAGTCTTTTTCTAAATTATTATCTACTGTATTGTGCAGCCACTTGGAACTCTAATGGTTAAAGGGCCAAGCTCACTCGATAATAACAAATGTGTGTAGATAACTCTATAAATAAAATAGTGGCACATTTTATTTAGATCTTGCAAAACAACGAGACCTGTATAGATATGAACTTTTTTTATGATATCGTCTGTTATGGAAGAGTTTTAAGTTAGGGCAGCTGCCCAGGGCCCAGACGGGGTACAGATGCCGACAGCTGCTGTCCTTTGTACCCTATTTAGCTGCTTTGCACTGTAAAAAGAACATACTGTGCTCTGCAGTGTGTGATCACAAAGCAATTATAGTTTATCTGGGAAGAAAACTCACCGTAGCCAATTAGAGTGAAGAACTCCGGCCCATAAACAGCATGTATCTGTACATACATCTATGTATGTGTCATAATAGCAAACTGTCCTGAATTTGCTGGAACAGTCCTGTTTTGTGGTGTTATATATAAAACCTAATATATATATACCTTGTTTTTACATTTCTGGGGTGTTTGTGTTTAGCTATTCTCTTCTCTCTCACATACTGTACCCACACAAATTATATGTTGTTTTTATCTTCATAAGAAAGGCTTTCATTAGATACCATTATGTTCATCATATCGTATAATTTACTACCAAAAAAATCGTAAAATATGATGATCACATGGAGTGATCGTAGGTGCCCCAGAGCCGGAATTTCGGTGTATGTATCTAAACACACTCACTTGGATCCTCTTGTTTTATATAATTTCTAGTGTCTGCTTTTTTTTAAACTGTAGGCAAAAATTACTGTATGCTTACCTAAAAGCTTGCATCAAATGTAGAGGTTTTAAATTTGCTCTATATAGGGGGATGATTGTTTAGAATTTTTGATCAGATCTTTATTCACTTTGGCTCAGATGAAGAAAGATCCAACCCAAGATACGAAACAACATGTCTGCTGGAAGAGCTATTTGGAGAAAAAAAAAAAGAGGCCTCAATAATGCACATTATTGGTATTCTTTCATGAAAGAATTTCTATATAAACCATTGACACTTAATGCAATCTTTCAATTAAACACAAGTAAATGTTGTTCTTACAGTTGTCATTTAATCTGTTAATTATGCATTATTTTGAAGATTTATTTTATGATATTTTTTGTTTTTTTTGTTCCTTACAAACATGTTAGTGTTAAAAGGACAATGAGACCCATTGTTGCTTCACTATCCTATTTTTCCAATATAAGAAATGTAGGTTTGAAATGTGTTACATTTACCAGCTTTGGCTAATTTGCGGGGGGGGGGGGGGGGGTTCCATTGAAGGCCATCATTGAAAGGTCATCGTTGAAGGTCTTTTCTTAGGTATATTTCCGCATCTCAGATAACACAGACCTATAAGAGCCATCTCCAAACCATGACCACCTGGATGTCTCCATCCAACTTCCTGAATTGCTTCTGAATGGAGCTCTGTAGAAACATTGATAAGCAGTTGACTCAAACAACCCCTTCGTGATCTTTGGAATATTAAATACCTCATTCCAAGTAACATTTTTAGCATCATATGGCAGGTAACTTAAACAAACCGGTCTCCAATGAAACTTTAAAAACTTATGAAGAATTTAAAATCAATATGGACTGCCCGACAAAGACTTCTACAAACTTGGCAAGTCCCATCGCAACCAATTCAGCTTGTACACAAACTCATAAAAGCTTGTGATCAAGCCTTGAAATCCAGCCGAACCCTCTCTCTAAGCTACAATACATTGTTGTCTGTGAACGTGTCTCAAACATACCCCTACATGTCTGCATGGGAAAAAGACCTAGGGCTTCAGGTTCCTCCAGCCCAATGGGACAAAGCAATTTTAAATACTTCCAAATGCTCACACTGCACCGACCATTTTTAATTGTCCAAAAAATGATTAATGTAAAGATGGCACTTAGTACCAGCCAGATTAGCCCACATATATGCCAACACTGCCAGTCTCTGTTGGAGAAACTGCTCAGTTATTGGTACCATGGAGAACATCTGGTGGTCTTGACTGAGATTAAAGAACTACTGGAACTTTATCTTTATAATCATAAAGGACACCACTTAGATATTCTTTCCACATCTGGTGGTCTCGTCCGAGATTAAAGAACTATTGGAACCTTATCGTTACAATCATAAAGGACACCACTTATATATTCTTTACCAAAACACCAGAAACAGCACTTCTCCGTATCTTTCCGGATAATTTGTCAGGCCAAGTCAACAACTCAAAAACTATAACAAATGATAGATGACAACCTCAAAATGGACCAACTCCATTACATATCGATGACTAAATTAGAAATATACAACCTATTCTGGACTTTACTGGGTAAGCAGTAAATAAAGGTGTTAATTAATATATCAAGTTCCACTCGCTCTCTACAACAGTCCTACTGCCAACCCCCTTATGTCCACCCTCCTCTTCCTCTTGTATCTACACTCTCTCTCTTCTTTTTCTTAAGGGTCTACTCAATAAAGTGAGAATTACAAACTTTAGGCCAGAGTAGTTGAAAAACTTCTCCAATGCAATGAGAGAATATTCAGTTACTTTGGCCTTAAAGGGACTCTCCAGTACCCAAAATGTTTACTACCCAAATTCTTCTGAATATTGATGCATATTAATGTGCTTTCAAAGTACTTTAAAATGCATGTTTTACATTTTGAATCGCTTTAAATATAAAATATTTACAGTTAAATGAATTTGTGAAATTACAGCAGTTTGCAAGAAACCAGAACTGCACACAGTAGTTGAGTAAAAGTAATTTCCTTTTCTTTTCTTTTTGCTGCAGGAACCAATGAGAATGATGCCATTCAAATGAATGGAATTTCCTTTCTCTCTAGTGATGTCATCAGACAATGTGTTGCACTGTTAAGAGATCCTACTGTGTTCAAGAGACAGTTTATCACACTCCACACAATGTATTCAGTTCCAAGAGCACAGGAAGTGACTAAATGAAACAAAACTTTATATCCTCAGTGTCTATATAATCAGTGCTGCCACACCTGCAGTAAACATGCAGAATGATCACTGGGGAAAGGTTATTATTAAAGTCAAATATTCTACATTTGTTTTTGTTTTTTTGGTTTTTTTTTTGGGGGGGGGGGGAGCAATGCCTGCATCAAATCACAATGGAAACCTGACTGTGCACTATACAAGCAGTAATCTTCAACATGTACCAAAGTGAGTTTGGGCACTAGACTACCCCTTTAATTTTGAAATTCCCTGCAATTGTCTCTTTATTGAGTAGAGCCTTTCGTTTATCACTCCTACTTTCTTCTCTCTTAAACGTCTCCCATTATGAGCAACTGGTCAAGCTCATATTCAATTGTGCATTAAAAGAACATTAAATGTTATATTTCACTAGTGCTTCTAATATATGCAAATGTTAGTTGTTCCTAGTGTGATGATAAACTGGCGTGTACTTTCGATAGAACATGTCAGTTTACAGTCTGATCGGCAGCTGCCATGCTTCCATGGGATTCCACAGGACACGGTCAGCACACGATAACCAGCACACGACAAAAAGCATCAGATATGAGACACAGAGTGTTTACTCTGGATGAGCAGGACAGGTTTTTTTAACCCTTGCTTCCTTCACTGTTACAATTGATCACCGTTAAGATGCATGCAATGTTGTAACAACATAAATAAATATATATACAGTATTTGCTCGAATATAAGACGACCCTGATTATAAGACGCCCCCCCCCTCCAACTTTGGATATTTCTTCAGGAAAAAAACTAAAAGCCTGCATATAATAATACCCTATAGGAAAAAAAGTTTAACTTGTATATATTCACATGTAAATTGCTTTTTAATATTTAATAAAAATGATGATATTTAAAAAATGCATTTTTTGTTTTTCTTTCCTTTTATGTGCTCCCCCCAGTGTTATTTCCCAGTGTTCTTTTCTTTTATGTGCTCCCCCCAGTGTTATTTTGACACGGAAGTGTCGAGCAGCATAGAGGATGCCTGCACTATCGTGCAGACATCCCTCGGCTGCCCAAATATCCCTGGTGGCCAGTGGGGGCAGCCGGAGGATGTCTGCACGATACGTGCAGACATCCTCCGCTGCTGCCCGGCACTTCCGCCGGGACTTTTATGATGAAGCCGGAAGGACCCGGCTTCATCATAAAAGTCCCGGCGGACGTGCCGGGCGGCAACAGAGGATGCCTGCACGCATTGCGCAGACATCCACCGGCTGTTAGCGAGGGGGATCCAGGTCCCCTGCAGCTCTGAGGGGGACCTGGATCCCAGTCTTATAATCTGACCTCGATTTAAGGGTCAGATTATAAAATGACCTTGAATATATGACGAGGGGTCTTTTTCTGAAAAAAACCTTGTCTTATATTCAAGCAAATACGGTATATATATATATGCATCTACAAGTTCAAATGATGTACAATTACCCAATACTCATTATGTTCTTTATATATAAAGTAAAACTCTACTCAATAAAAACATTGATTTCTTACTTTTTTTTCTTTTTGGTTTCTTAGTTACGGTGTGACATCAACATTTTAAAAATTGCAGGTTTTATTTCCATGGTACATAACAGACACATGTATTACTATAATTCATTGCACCTTTTCGTATTCTCTTTCATGTCAGGCTCATTTTTGATCAATGTAATATTTTTTTTTTAATACATTTGAGTCTGTAATTTTCCTGGATGAGCACAATCTAATTAAAAATGATTTTATAACATCACTTTTCATTTCTAATTTATGGAGTGCTTAGTATTTGGTTTTTTTCAGCAAAGTATTCACAGTTAATAAATGTCTTTTATAATATTTTTTTTATTCTCCCCAAATATCTGACATGTAAAAAAGCAAAAAAGCAAAAAAAAAAAAAAATTAATTTTACAATTAATGACAAAATGTAATATTTCCACCAATACGCACTTTACGAACTATAATTCATGAGATGGCGTAATACATCACACTTGCAATTTTGCATGTCACTTAAGTTAATTTTCATACAATATATTCCTCGCTATTTTCAATCAATCATTTCAACATGCATGAAATTGAAATTTCTTTTTCAAATCTAATTATGTAATTATGCATGTTTAGTCATTTAATTTCAATTTATTCTTTTTTTATAGCTAGATTGATATTTTTTTAAAGCATTAAGTATTTGAAGGATATTTCTTTTTTGGCGGAGAATGCGGTTAGTTTTAGAATTCAGCGGACAATAGACAGTAAAATAGAAGGTTGATACATTAATCGCATTTCTTTTTTTTTTTTAAAATTCCAGCTGTCAGTCTTTAATTCTTTGGACATTTCAGGAACCGAATAATGCCATAATTGACTGGTGAGCCACAGATCAGAGAGACACAGAGAGGGAAAAAAATAATGATTGATTCTAAATTGCGCAGCCAAAATTGTAGGAGGTAATGTGGCACCTCATTAATCTTAATGCATGTCTTTACTGTCAAGAGGTAGCAACTTTTTCCAGCTTGTACAATGGGGGGACTCCTGCTGTAACTGTAGTAAGGGTTTGATTTCGATTGTTTGTTTGGTTTTTGCTTTTCCTTGGCCAGAATGTTTGAAATTGTGCACAAAAAATGCCAGTAGCGTAACTCAATATTCACAATACATCCTAAGGCTTACGTAAAAAAAAAAATTAAAAAGCAAGTGTTTTATAAGAGCAAAGCCAAAGGCAGCACGTACAAATTTAGGATAAATGTACCGAGTTTGACTAAAATATACATGCTGTTTTAAGAACAAACTGATTCATTCCCAACAACAGACTAAGGACTCTGCCAGCCAACTCAAATTAAAATTTTAATATAATATAATAATTTATAATAAAGTGAAAAAAAAAAAAAAACAGCCTGAACCCAACATGTTGCATTGAACTATTCTCGAGTTGATATTTATAATTGCTTAAATAATTTGGAAAATCGCAATACAAGTAAAGTTTCTCCAAAACAGTTGGGTGTTCATAAGGCTTGGAGGGCACCATTATGAGCCAGTTTATAAAGTAAGTCCTTGCATGTACCCTTGGCCGCCAGGGGGCGACAGGCGATACACTTGGTGTCCTTAAGTCAGAGAAAACCCTGCAATGCTGCGAGGTGGGTCAATTGAACCAGACGACACTTTAAGGGAGGGTGGCATGCCATTGTCAACCTGTCCGCAACATTTGGAAGGGCTGTGGGAAGCACAGCATCTCTGCCCATTTTAAGAGCCACCACCAGTGTGACCCCCAGGTACGTGTCCATTATGGGGATCCAATTAGTTCAGATTAATTGGAGAGGGGAGAAATGCGGTGGGTGCATAAACTTAAACTTTTCCAGGAATAAGAAACGTTTTCTTCCACATATTTCAAAGCCATGAATTATTTTTCAGAATCTCTTTTTTTTTTCTAATTCAACTTTTGGTAAACGGCAAAGCCAAGATGCTAGAAATGTAGTAATGATTCTGAAAATGCAATGTTTCGGGTCCTAGTTGGGCCTCACCATCCGGAATCAGAATTAAAGGTGGGATTCATTTTACATTACCGCGCCGGGGCGATAAGAGAAGTGAAAATGAATACCACACAAAAGTTGTGATAATCTTCAAAGGACTAATGCTTCCCTGAGCAATCAAAGGATGGAAAATGCAGCTTGTTATTACCAGTGGTTTCAATATAAGAGATTAAAGAGCTCCATCAGGTTAGAGAGTTCAAAGCACAGCTCTAAATCCATTATCTCGGAGCAAGCATCGCTCTCCAACATGAAAGAAACATGGCTGTCAAGCTAAAGAAACTTCCCACTATTAGTACACTTTCAGAGAGTAACAACATTTTGTTTAGGAAGAGAAAAGCAGAGCGTGAGACAATAAAACAATTCCAAAGAAATTCACTTTATACAGAACCCCCGTGAGAAACTTTTAAAGAGACAGTGCCACCCAACTTATTTCCTATATGTTGAACATGCGAAAATGTATGTAATTTTACTGTAAAAAAGTTCAGTTCTCCTGTAGTTTCACCTTGAAAATAATTTTACCGGGGCCTCTAAATATATTAAATAAGGAGGAGCTTGGAGATGTAGGCTGGACTGTTGCTATAGCTACAGCTATACATCTATTACACTTTATTTGCAGTGTTTAAGAGACAGGAAGAGTTAAATAAAAAGCTGATAAGATATGTTTCTTTTTATTTTTTTTACTTTGCATGATACATTATTTATCTAAAATATTATTTTTGGGACCCTGTAGGTACACCTGCCCAATTAAGAGTATGCACTATTTTTATAGTGTTTCTTATCAGACCAAAATATCCTTTTTTTTAAAAAAATTTTTATTTTAATTACTACACTTTTAGAATGATTACTTTACATTGGTCTTGTATGCTTTTTTTTCATATATATAAGTTGATAGGCTGGGGAAAATAGTTTCAGCAAGATTTGCAATAATTATCAAAAAAGTATTTATCACTTTAATTGTAACATTTGCATTTACTGTTGTACAGATCTGAGCAAAACATAAAGCATCGAATGGTAGAAGCTTTAAAATATTCATAAGGTATAGATAAATGCAAACAAAATAGCCATTAATGCAAAGTAGGCGATGGCAATTATTATAATGTCCATATTTAAAATGTATAGTTTTCTTATTTAAGTTTTTTTTATTTATTTTTTATTACTGTATTAGTTTGTAATCCATACCAATGGGTTTGTTTCAGCATCCCAAAATCACAGGAGATGCTCTCCCAGATCCGGATTATGACATCACCTTGTAGTTTGATATGCAAATGAACTATACGCACTAGGAAACTGCTTATTTGCAAATAAAGTCACACAATGATGTATGAAACATTGAAAACATTTTAAACTTAAAGTGGCAATATGGGAAACTTTTACATTTTTTCGCACTCAACCAATAAATGTGGGGGTTTCCTGTTTGCCTCTGTTAGGGTTTTACATCTTGCTGTACTTGCAGAGAGAGACATTTGTTTTTAGAAGTAATCCCTATAGGGAAAGCAATACCGGCTCTAGTCACAGGAAGAAAAGTGCAAAAGGCAAGATGGGTGCTACACAATGCTGATTAGGCACCACAATTCAGTATTAAACATAGAAAGCAGTGTGCACTCCACTCGCCAGGCAATAAATGAATAAAGTGCTTTAATGTGCCAAAAAATCCAAAAACAAACAGAGTGAGGTACAATCCACGGATAGTCATCACCTATGACTAAGCGCGGTGTTACACGCGAAACGCGTTAGGTGGCCGTCCCTTCGACTTTATTATCCGTGGATTGTACCTCACTCTGTTTGTTTTTGAATTTTTTTTTCACATTAAAGCACTTTATTCATTTATTGCCTGGCGAGTGGAGTGCACACTGCTTTCTATTTTTGATACTAATCCCTATAGGGGCCTAGTCAGGATTCTTTCTAAGGATTATACATCACCTCAAGGTTTTCTCACTGCTCTAATAGTGAGTAACAGTCACCAATCCAATCAGCTTCCATGTTTCTGAGTGAAAAAAATGTTTGGTGTCTCTTTAAACCATGCACTTACTTGTAATTGTGATAACACAATCGGGTTTATGTATAAAGAGTAATTCGGTTCCCGTCAGCACGGAAACCAATGGAATCTCCCTCATGATTGAATCACTTTAAGAACTTTACCCTAGAAATGACTTTTCTAAATAACCCCCATGTATAGTCCCATTTGTATTCTCTACATTCACAGTATAAAAACTGTGGAGGTGATGGAGTCCTCTAAAAGGAAAATTAAACGTTGTTTAACCCTGGCTTCCTTAAAGGAAGCCAGGGTTAAACAATACATGTGCCGGTAGAATTTAGTAAACCCGACGTGTATCTTAATGGATACACGCGGGTTTACTATCTGCTGTGTCTCACACGCGAGACAAAGCAGTTCCTGGTTTGTCAACACGGTTGTGAGCACGCGCACAGCCAATCAGAGCGGGCGCTCGCCCCGTTCTGACAGCTGAATGCGAGGGTCTCTTGCTGCCCTCGTTTTTGCATAGGATCAGCAGGGGTGAGGGATAGTTAAGGTCCTCCCTGCTGAACTCATACAAAAACGAGGGTCTCTCTCTGCGCTAGCAGCGAGAGCCGGTCGCGACCAGACGGCTGCCTGCTTCCTATGGAAACATGGCAGCTGCCGGTCAGAGGATAAACTGGCGTGTACTATCAAACGTACTATCAAAAGTACCCGCCAGTTCATCCTCATACTATATGGACAACTAACTTTTCACTTGTGCTTCTATGTTATGTTTAAAAAAAAAAGTTTAGTGTCCTTTTAAGGACCGCTGCCTCTTTTTTAATCTGGCATGAACTATTTTTGGTACAGGTTTTTCTATGTTTTTTTTTTTTATGAGTACAATGAAAAATAATTGTATTTAAATACACAATACTTTATTAAAAAAGAAAGTATTGTGTCCACAGCGCCACAGGTATCACAAAGCATTGTTTACCATTTCCAGCTATGACTAGATTAGAACATAGAAAATAGTCAACATTTTTTAAACCTTTAGCAAAGTAGCTAACCTACTTAACCCCATAAACTCATCAGTAGGTTACATGCACTTTGCACATGTTAAGCTATGAATAAACTGTAAAGAAGTCATGAAAATTAGGTTATTTGCTGGGAAACTGCTATGTTACGTACGAATGCCATATAAAAGGATTGCGTTGGGCAGGCAGCTAGACTTTCACAATGGTTAAGAATCTTTTTCGAGCTGTGATTGAAAATGACTTTCCATTATTCATAAATCACTTGGCATTTGCCCTAATTCTAATAGGCTTTGAAATCACTATTAAGAATATTTTTGATAGACCATTTTATTTTGCAGGATGTAAAAGCTAAATTAGAACTTAATGCTTTGAGAAGGATTGTATTTACAGTCATACATTATCTTTGCATCAATGTACATGTTATAACCTTTAGCATGACATACATAATAGAAAACCATAATGTGCATAAATGGTTTATAATATATGGCCAGGTAATGGTATTTGACATGCAACAAGAAAAAGGGAAAAATGCTAAAAAGAGAACAAACTCTGCCCATAATTTGTGGCGGCTCTTTCCCTTGAATAGGCTGGACCACTTTTCACGTCTGAATACTTCAGTGTATAGGCTAGATATCCTTCTTCCTCATCTGCTTTTCTGGATCTGCTTGGTTGAGAAGGGGTGATAAAAGGCTTGTTAAAACTGAGCAAAAACATATTTGGGCACAGCCACTGCTATGTTTGTCTGTCCATCTCTGTGTCTTGTCTGTCTTTCTATCAATTGTCTTGTCTATCTATCATCTCAGCGGTGGATCCAGGAAGAGGCCATGGGGTAGTTGCCCCTCCCCAGCAGACTTGTCCTTGCTGACGGGAGGTGGGGTGTACCACACACAGAGCTCAGTCAGTGCAACTCGCGCTCCCTGCGCATTGTGATGACTTAACACGAGTCATCACCATGCGCATAGAGAACATGGACGTGGGCAGCACTGACACTCTGAGTGACCGAAATGTGGAGAGTGAGGAGATAGACAGACATGGGAAGGGAGAGGAGACTTATATGTTGATAGCAGACAGACAAAAAGGGAAAGGGAGACGAGACATACATAGGAGGATAGGAGACAGAAAGACATGGGAAGGGAGAGGAGAGGAGAGAGACAGACATGAGGAGCCAGAGGAGACAGACAGATATCAGGGTGGAGAGGAGAGAGACAGAAAGACATGGGGGGGAGAGGAAAAGACAGATGGACAGACATGGGAAGAGAGGAAAAAGCAGCCGGACATGGACATTGCCCCTTCCGAGCCTAGACTCTGGATCCACCCCTGTATAATCTCTTGGAAGTCTGTCTGTGTGTATCACTGATACATTGCAGTCTTAATGTATAAACACACTGGGCAGTTGTCCAGGGGCCCCACAATTCTATGGGCCCAGCAAGTCATCGCAGTTGCAACAGGGTAGAGCCATGGGTCTGAACGCCCAATGTGTGGCACACCCTGGCACTTATATGGATAAACAGTAATAATAATAATCATGCATAAGGTCAATATCTTATTACTGACACCTGGAACCAACCTGAGGAAATCCACAGCTAAAACTGGAGCAGCCAGTCACATCATGCCAGCCAATCACAGCATGCAGCACGCCTGCCAATTACATTCATTGTTGGTCAGCTCACATGATTCATTAGTATCAAGGGTTGGACTTTGTCGCTAGTACCTGGAAAGTGTAACTGCCATGTTTCTGGAGTGAATTCTATAGACGTTGTGTTGACTGATGTTGTTTCCTGACATTTTGGAAAGCAATAATTTTACAATAAAGTTTTTACAATAAGTTACAACAGTATCAAGAAATTGGAATAATCACCACGAGTATCGACTGACAGCTTCACCTGAGCCCCCAACCATATTAAATAACCTCCTCATATCAGACATTCTAATTACCCCCTCCTCCAGTCCCAAACATTCTAATTACCCCCTCCTCCAGTCCCAGACATTCTAATAATCTCTCCTCCAGCACTCAGACATTCTAATTACCCCCTCCTCCAGTCGCAAACATTCTAATTACCCCCTCCTCCAGTCCCAGACATTCTAATAATCTCTCCTCCAGCACTCAGACATTCTAATTACCCCCTCCTCCAGTCCCAGACATTCTAATTACCCCCTCCTCCAGTCCCAGGCATTCTAATAATCTCTCCTCCAGCACTCAGACATTATAATAATCTCTCCTCCAGCACTCAGACATTCTAATTACCCCCTCCTCCAGTCCCAAACATTCTAATTACCCCCTCCTCCAGTCCCAGACATTATAATAATCTCTCCTCCAGCACTCAGACATTATAATTACCCCCTCCTCCTGTCCCAACCATTCTAATTACCCCCTCCTCCAGTCGCAAACATTCTAATTACCCCCTCCTCCAGTCCCAGACATTCTAATTACCCCCTCCTCCAGTCCCAGACATTATAATAATCTCTCCTCCAGCACTCAGACATTATAATTACCCCCTCCTCCAGTCCCAACCATTCTTATTACCTCCTCCTCTAGTCCCAGACATTATAATAATCTTCTCCTCCTCCCCCCAGGAATTCTAATCAACCCCTCCTCCAGTCCGAGACATTCTAAATACCCCCTCCTCCAGTCCCCATACAGTCTAATTATCCACTTCTCCGGTACCCATACATTCTAATTACCCCCTCCTCCAGTCCCAGACATTCTAACTGCCCCCTCCTCCAGTCCCAGAGATTCTAATTGCCCCCTCCTCCAGTCCCAGAGATTATAATTGCCCCATCCACCAGCCCCCATACATTCTAATTACCCCATCCTCCAATCACAGACATTCTAATTACCCCCTGCTCCAGTCCCAGACATTTTAATTACCCCCTCCTCTAGTGCCACACATTCTAATTATCCTCTCCTCCTGCCCCCAGGAATTCCAATCAACCCCTCCTCCAGCCCGAGACATTCGAAATACCCCCTCCTCCAATCCCCATACATTATGATTACCTCCTCCACCAGCCCCCATACATTCTAATTATCCCCTTCTCCTGTACCCATACATTCTAATTACCCCCTCCTCCAGTCCCAGAGATTATAATTACCCCCTCCTCCAGTCCCAGAGATTATAATTGCCCCCTCCTCCAGTCCCAGAGATTATAATTGCCCCATCCACCAGCCCCCATACATTCTAATTACCCCATCCTCCAATCGCAGACATTCTAATTCCCCCCTCCTCCAGTCCCAGAGATTATAATTACCCCCTCCTCCAGTCCCAGAGATTATAATTGCCCCCTCCTCCAGTCCCAGAGATTATAATTGCCCCATCCACCAGCCCCCATACATTCTAATTACCCCATCCTCCAGTCCCAGACATTATAATTCCCCCCTCCTCCAGTCCCAGACATTATAATTCCCCCCTCTCCTCCATTGTGCGTCTGTACTGTATATGGTTTATTAGATTGTACCAAACTGTGGCTCTCTTTTTGTCCTCACATGCCCCTCTACTGGACATCTGAATTCAGCTGAATTCAAGTTACATCCAACACCTCTCCGCGAGCTACTATGCTCACCTCCCACTCACCTCTTACTATACACCTTTCACATTGAGAGAACAACAAATGCTCTCTCGCCAGTTGCAGGAAAGGGTTACAAGGTGGATTAAAAAAGGAAGAAGAAGAATGGAGTTTCTGATATAGAGATCTAATTGTGACTCTCTATTTATTACAAAGAAGTAGGTCTGAACTGATTAGAATGCATTGATAATCTTACATAGCAGGTATGAGCAATGTACGATGCATTAACCTCTCATGCCACTCAGTCTGCAAAGATACATCTCTTTCTGCAGAAAGGCGCTCAATTCCTATGTTCTTCAATGTGTACATTGCATCTTACACTCTAGGAAGACAGCTATTTGTTAAATTGGGGAAAGGGAAAAAAACAAAAACCTTTCAAGTTGAATTATAATGATTAAAGATAAATAATGGCTGTGAAAAGAGCCATCAGTAAGTATCACATTATCATAAAAATATTACAGATGTGAAACTTTCTGTTCTTAAGACATTATGAGCTGCATATTAAAGAGGCTGTGCATAGGATATCAGCTCCACAAAAGGCTTAGACATCCATCATTTCTAATATAAAGATACATAGTGTATTCTAAAGAGAATTGGTGATGTACAAAGGAGAGAACTCACGTGAATTACAAAAATGGAAGCCACAAAATGGGCATTAACATCACTGTGATGGATATATGGTATCCAGAAGAATAGGGTAGGCATTATTCACTGTACAATAGTTGTAGAGGTTAATATGTTGAGGGAATTTAAACAGGTATTGCATAGGCAACGTTCTACATTAGATGAAAGAGAAAATCAAGGACCAAAGAGATTTCAGTTTTATAACAGAAAGATAAGTGGACACACTAGGTGGGCTAGTTGGTTTTAAAGAGTGGATTAAGACCTAAAAATAAATGTTACCATATAAAAGGCTTCACCTAAGATCTAAAGTGCTGGAACAAACAGTTTACCTATAAATCTTCAGCATGTTCAGTGATCCTTCCTCTACTCCATTGCTGACATCCTGTGTCTCTCCCATTGTCTTCCTGCTCCCTCCAACTACAGTGCGACACTTCACAGTGGTGACGCTTCGTAGTTGCTTCATAGTATGTGTTAACACACGTGTTTGCATGTACTCATGCCCCATTGCCATCCATCCTAATTGTCCCCATTAGTATTATCATTCACATTCCCACTCACTCCGTCTCCCCTGTCATCCTGCCTAATAATTCCCATTATAATTCCTGTGTACGGGCATATTTGCATTGCATTGCCATATACGCATACTTTCCTCCCTTACATCATAAATGGCTGACACACAGACATACTACTAGGAATGAGTCTCCGAACCATCTAATCGAAACAACAGCTTCACTAAATTGTTTCTCCTATTTTTTTCAACAGGTGCTGATATTAAAAAAAAAAAAATCTCATTATTTTACCGCTAACACTATTTCTTTTTGGTTAATGAGGGTAGATCGTCCTTTGGGCCAATGTGTTTTAAATGTGTCTGTGGAGTCTCCTGTTTATGACATCACCTGTGTCTTGATATGCAACTGAACTGGTCTTCAATGGGAAATTTTTCAATTTGCATAAACTACCCACAGGTGATGTCATAAGCAGGAGACGTCACAGACCTGGAAAGAGAAGGCAAATAACTGGCTGGAGGCCCCTATCTACTTTTTTTTTTTTCCGAAGGGCTACAAATTACCCTGCCAATGTTCACTTTAGGAGTATCCCATGGAGGAAAGGTAATTGGACCCTCACCAGAGAACTACCACAAACCCGATCATTTGTGAGTAATTATATAGAATATAATTTAAAAAAATGGGAATTTGAAATCCTGTTTCTATTCTACATGTTGTAAACTCTTCTACAAAAACTTATTGTGGAACAAACTAACAGAATTCTTGAAAATAAAAACCAAGCCCATTGTAATTGATTTTTACCGATATCTGTGTGAAAATACAAACACATTAAGGTCAATCAAGAAGCAATGTACTTTGTATCCTCTATCGAATATTAGTCTGGAATCTGAATATTTAATTAAATCGGTGGATAAGGACATACACTTAATCTTAATAGCCAGAATATTTATAATAATTGAGCTGTCATTTAACAAAAGACTATCCAGAATCTGCAATCAGTCTAAATGTAATTATAAACCGAGCAGACAAGGGCTTTAATGCAGACTATTTTTTTTTTAATGAAAGCTTGAAGATGTTATCTCATAAAAAAAAGTGTTATAAAACACTTTATGGTAATCTTACTACCTGTAAAAGGGGGACTTGGTCCCTGAAGAGCATTCAATGACAAGAAGTGTTTAGATCTTCATGATATTCAGATGCATTTCGAAACTCTGCTAAAAGTGGATGTTATGATTTAGAAAGAGATGGAAGCAGGTAACTCGATCAGCTTGGGACGAGCTCGTTCACTTAAAATGCCACTAAATGTTTTAAATATAAATGGCTTTTATATGAAAAAGCAAAATGAAAAAAGATTTGTGTCCAGGAGTGGGCGTGGCGAGAGACACCAAGCTGCATTCTGATTGGATTACCAGTGTTCTAAACTAGAATATATTTAGATTTGTATTCATTCCACTGTCTATTTAACACACATGATGGCAGCCCGCTGTACTCTACAAAATCTAACTTTCAGTGTGAAAATCAGATACATAATTTAATTTAATGCGTTTCCTTTCGTTAGGATTTAAGATAGAACACCACCAATGTCTATTTAAGCCATTATTAGAAAAATGTAATTTACAAAAAATTCTAACCACAGTTGTCCACATTAATTTTCCCATTACATGGTGGTATAGTAAGTAAATGTTATAATTCCAGAAACTGTGTTTGCAGAAAGTGATTCCCATCAGAAAAAGAAATATGTGATGTGCCAGTGTTCTTGAATTGGTCGTTTTAAGCAATGTATGTACATATGCTGCACATTTTATAGCCCTTAATTGTGCCACAATTAAGATTTATTGTGATGGATTGAGACTACAATATAATATGACCTTTCTATTTATTTTCCCTTGTCATGTATAAAACCCATGACATATCCGTCTACATGGCACAGGTAAACATGGTATACAGAATCTACATGGCTTTTATGACCAGATGTAATTATACTTTCGCAGAGACAGAATCGTGTTGCTGATTTTACTTGATGTCAGAAGACTAATGGAAAATGTTAGATCCATATATTGCAGAAAGTGTAGTAGATAACTGGATTGACCTTCCATTAGAAATAGTAAAGTCTTTTTTTTTTGTCTTCTGGGACAGAAGTAGAGCTCAACGTGACAGCGGGATTCGAAACAGTCCGAAACTAATTCTCCATTGTGAGAATGTATACTGTGCATGTGCAGCATTATGTAAGTTAGACTGACAGCGCAGACGCACTCAACCATCCTAGCTCCGCCTCCAGGCATCCTGACTCTTCCAGGGGCAGCATTTGGGAAGTATGTTGTCTGGCCCAAAGACCACTAAAAGCCCACCATGAATGATGCTGGTGCTGCCCCGTTGGGGCATAGGAGACGTGCCAGCAGTTTCTGATGCATGCTATACTGATCTGTTCTAATACAACCACTGATGATTCAAGGTCAACGGTATTTCAAAAATACTTATTTTTACCGGGCAGAATCTTTTGTGGTCGGAAAAAATTCTTTCAGCGCAGGAAAATAAGCAAGAAAAGAAAGATGGAATTAATATTGTTCTCATTGTCATTCATCTTTTGTGTTTTGTCAATTTCTTTTTTTTTTTTTTTTACCCCAGGGGCTTTTAAATATCATTTTAATATATCTAAAGGTAAATAGCTTTCTGTCAATAGCCAGGAAATTGCTGACCTTGTCCTGCTCTTCAGTTCAAGGTATTGAAAAAAGGCCAGCCTCTCGGGATCAAGACTGCTCTTTTACGCAATGTAAAAACTGCTAAGCCAGCCATATTTAATGACAGCCTTGGGAGGGTTAATGAAAGAACAGAAATGGCATTTCACATTTACTTGCTTCTATTCCAGAACACTGCCTTGGGGGTCCTGCTAAGTGCCGGGTCTAGCCAAAGAGTACAATCTGCCAAGTCTACTTTTAAAAAAAATACATATTTTTTTTTTGTATTTAATTAAATGTATCATATTATTTTATTGTTTGTCTTTCTATTGAACAAAAGTATCATCATTTTATTTTTTGGGGAGAAATCTGTCTTTTTATTTTAGCCGAAACGTATTTATTTTTAGAAATCTAATGTTTTAATTTTTTACATTTTTATAATTGTTTTTTTTTTTTTTTAAATCTTTTTTTTTTTTCTCGTCAATTGATATCATTATGATTCATGGAAAGCCCTCATATTCTATAATATTCAAAAGTCTTTAAGTGTTTTTTTTTTATTTTTTATTTAAAAATCATAAATGATTAAATTGTCTTATCGGACATTTTCCGACATCCTAATCAGTATTCTCCGCTGCAGTTACCTATTGATATGTGGTGTTCTTTTATAAACTAGGCATTGATGATAGGTCTAGACTGCTAATTGGAAGATATCTTTTTACAAGCAGACCTGGATTAAAAGCTTTCTCACGTTAACGGATTCGGGTTTGTGCGAATGTCAATTTGATCCTTTTAGCGTGTTTATGCTCAGTATTTAGAAACTCTTGGGAGCCTTGCAGAGAACAGTTTTAAATATCTCCAGTGGGAAGACTTTCTTAGGTATTGAAAAAGTTAAGATATCCTGTTTTCTAACCAGTATATTTCGTCTGAATGGCAAACAAGTAGTAATATGCACATATGTCAATTCATCTTGTAGAAAAATGTTGTGTTTCCTTTAATGGGCTGTCAAAATTCATCTGATTTTCTTTATATTGTACAAGATTTAGGTATAGACTAAGTCAACTTTTTTTTATTTAAAGCAAATTACAATTTTCCTGTAATTTTTCATTGGAAATTATTTTTGCGGGGCTCCTAAACTCACTCTGCTTGTGTGTGCACTCTCCTTGTTTGTGTGAATATTAATTTGCTGTGTGCACTCTCCTTGTTTGTGTGAATATTAATTTGATGTGTGCACTCTCCTCGTTTGTGTGAATATTCATTTGATGAGTGCACTCTCCTTGTTTGTGTGAATATTAATTTGATGTGTGCACTCTCCTTGTTTGTGTGAATATTAATTTGATGTGTGCACTCTCCTTGTTTGTGTGAATATTAATTTGATGTGTGCACTCTCCTTGTTTGTGTGAATATTAATTTGATCATATTAGTTCCTGTTTAGACCCAAATATCACTGGCCCCCATTTATTCCTTTATAGTCCCCATTTTCTGGGTGTTTCAGTGAAATAACAATAACTCATATTAAAGTGTGTTTAAGTTTTTGGTAAATTAAATATATGATTCTTATTCTATAGTTAGTGTTGTCTAACTTTGTAATATGGAAAGCTGCATGCCATAAAGAAGCTTAGGCTAGAGAGCAGATCATTATTCATTTTAATAGGTAGTTTAAGTGAACCAGTTGGCTTCTCGGCTAGGATAGGAGGTAGAAGAGGAGGTAGGATACGAGGTAGGAGAGGAGGTAGAAGAGGAGGTAGGATAAGAGGTAGGAGAGGAAGTAGGATAGGAGGTAGGATAAGAGGTAGGAGAGGAGGTAGAAGAGGAGGTAGGAGAGGAGGTAGGATACGAGGTAGGAGAGGAGGTAGGAGAGGAGGTAGGATACGAGGTAGGAGAGGAGGTAGGAGAGGAGTTAGGAGAGGATGTAGGAGAGGAGTTAGGAGAGGAGGTAGGAGAGGAGGTAGGAGAGGAGGTAGAAGACAAGGTAGTATAGGAGGTAGGAGAGGAGGTATGAGAGGCGGTAAGAGAGGAGGTAGAAGATAAGGTAGGAGAAGAGGGAGGAGAGGAGGTAGGAGAGGAGCTATGAGAGGAGGTAGGAGAGGAGGTGGGATAGGAAGTAGAAGATAAGATAGGATAGGAGGTAGAAGACAAGGTAGGATAGGAGGTAGAAGACAAGGTAGGATAGGAGGTAGAAGACAAGGTAGGAGAGGAGGTAGAAGACAAGGTAGGAGAGGTGGTGGGATAGGAGGTGGGATAGGAGGTAGGAGAGGAGGTAGGCGAGGTGGTACACAACAGCTCTTTAGCGCTACATCAGGGCAATCACTTCACATGTTCCAGTGATGCCCCGCCCATTTTTCTTCAATGTCAGTAATCTAATAACCTTTCCGAGCACATACTCAATATCCTCCCGTTCTACTGCACATAAACTCGTAGCTGTTAAGAGTTGCATTGTTAATCCACAGGAGAGAAGGACGTCAAAGACGGTGAAAATGAATACCTGATTACACATTACCTGGGCATTCTAAGGAAAGCCATTAATTCATTAGGTCGGACGCGCAAAGATTGTTATTTTTATTATTTCTGCTCAGTCTAACAATTAGGAGAATTTTATTTTCTCATTTCACCAGTTCCATTGCCACACTGTGATTTTCTATTGACATAGAAGATTTTCAATTGACCCTTTTTGAATGTCACATATTATATATATGTAGACCATTAAATCACAGAGATTTGAAAGTAAATAACGTATCTAATCAATCATCCACGGTTTCAGCAGAGCTTTTTAAAGGTACCGTTTGCTATGTCTTTTTGTCCTATACTTCTATCAACTTCTATTATGTTTTTTTTAGTTACTACTATTTTCTGTTTTATTATAAAATGTACAAACGGGTATTTGAGAATTATCCTATCATCAAAATAAATAATGAAGTCACAAGTAATGAAAAAATGCACAAATTATGGCCTAAACATCGTTGTTGCTGTGAATGAAGATCCCACAAAATGATAGAACATGATCTGTACATTGTATTAGCAAAACTCCAAGCAAATGCCTAGATTAGGAGAAACATGTGTTTTAAATGTGTCTGCGGAGTCTCCTGCTTATGACATCACCTGTGGCCTAATATGCAAATATTGAAAAACAGTTCATTTGCATACCGTGCCACAGGTGATGTCATCATTTGCTTGCAATTGTGCTAACACAACATATAGATCATTACAGGCACAGTAAAAAAATAATATGTTCTGGTGATACAGTACCTGTAACTCTGATTTTTTTTTTTTCTTGAAAGGAATCAAACTCCTGTTGCATTTCACTGACTACTTTAAAGTTTTGTCACTTCTGTAGAATTAAACAATCACATAACTCCTCGTAACATCGTAAATATGAAACCAAATAAGTAGATAAAGCTAATTTTAGAAAGATCATTAGACTCCCCTCTAGAGCCACAGGTAGAATATAAAATGATGTCCCCCATCTGAAAACAGTTACATAAAAAACAAGAAAAATAATGAATAATTAGTAACTAATTTGTTAGTAAATTGCTGGCTAGACACAGATGGTGGTACAGCATAAATGTTGACAGTTGTATAGGTTAACTCCCATCAGCATATAGTTAGCCAGATACACACAGTAGTACAGCATAGCTCCCATAATTATATAGTGTGCCAGACATAGATGGTGGTACAGTGTAGCTTCAATACATTTCTAGTTAACCAGAAACAGACAGTCGTACAGTGTAGCTTAAAGGGACTGTCTAGCACCCAAAATGCATCTTCCAAATGTTAATGCATATTAATGTGCTATCAAAGTACTTTAAATGCATGTCTTACATTTTGCATGGCTTAAAATTTAAAATACTTACAGCTAGAAGAAATTGTGAAATTACAGCAGTTTGTATAAAACCAGGACTGCCCACACTAGCTGAGTAAAAGTATTTTCCTTTTTTTTTCTGCAGGAACCAATGGAAATGATTTCATTCAAATGAATGGAATATCCTGTCTCTCTAGTGATGTCATCAGACAATAGGTTGCACTGTTAAGAGATCCTACTATGTACAAGAGAACGTTTATCACTGTCCACACACTGTATTATATAGACAACCTCAGTGTCTATACAACCAGTGCTGCCGCACCTGCAGTAAACATGCAGAGAAATCACTGGGGAGGGCTTGAGTCAAATATTAAAAATGTGATTTATACAGAATGTCTGCATCAAATCACACAGGGATAAAAGCCTGTGCACTATACAAGCAGTGATCTTCATCTTGCACCAAAAGTGAGTTTGGGGACTAGACTGTTCCTTTAATATAGATAGTGGTTTAGTAGAGTTAGTATATAGGAAAACAGATAGTAATTCTTGTAGCTAAGTTCTAGAACATCTAAAGTAGATGTATATTTTCTCTCATACGAACAAAATATACAAATCATAAATAAACATATAATGTACCAAATAAATGTGTAAAAACAATATCCCTTGAGTGAACTTGTGCAGTGACAACAATGTGAGACATACACATGTATTAAAATAAATAAAAACCTTAAAGAATAATCCAAAAAAGTGTGCTCACCATCTATGTATAAATACGGCTAATGAATATGTAAAGAGAGTTATAATACATGAAGATCATTGCTTATAAATAATGCATGCTGGAGGGAACATATCTTATGCTCTCAGTGTTCAATTAGCCACAAACCAAAAGCTAAGGTAGCTGATTTGGAAAAAGTTTCCTTTTGAAGTTTGAAGTTCCCTTATCAATTCCCTGCAATTCTATATTTATTGAGTAGACCCTTAACACTTTACTTACAGACGTTAGGAGACATGTGGAGGAAAAACTATAAAAGCCACAGCTGTTCCTTTTATGTGATAATGGTAACTAATCTAACAATATTCATTTTATATATTGTACGTGGAGTTACCCCCTTCAGTATGCTTGTAGTTTGTGATAAACTGACACATTAAAGGACAACTGTAGAGATATTATTATTATTATTTTTAATTCTTTAAAAAATACATCTCCATTAAGACAATTTCTTTTTAAATTGCTCAAGTATACCATCCTTCTTGTTTTCTCCCCAGCAGTGATTTCTGCCTGAGTAAGGAGATTCCATTGTATTTCCCCTTCCTAGTTATCAAGCCTAATCCGACCAATGGGTCAGTCCTGTCTATCTTCCCAACCCCTTCTTCCTTATATTACGTCACAGCAAACAGAGCTGACTGAAATCATAACCCTTGTATTCCAAGCACATATAATATCTGAGTTCAACAGAGAGAGGTTGATTCCACAATAATGGCACTATTAATTTGACTACCAATCTTTGAAAACGTCTGTGGCAGTCATTTTTTGTCGTCCCCCCCCCCCCCCCAATAATTGTACTTCAGGTATGCATTTGCAAGGGTAGTTACTGCCCAACAGCAACCCAGTATATATTCAACAACGTCTCCTGGATATAGTTTCCGCCCCTGATATCTATTTTCTAGGAATTAAGTATTTTTGTTGTGAATGAATGTATTACAGTGCTCGTCTATAAAAAAAAAAAAAAAACACAGTTCTACTGGACTGCAGTAGAAGTGTTTATATATTGGTTTGCATAAATAATATACTTTATTCTTATACTAAATAACACATTGAATTATATAAATAGATGTTAATTGCCTGTAAAGTCATTAAAAACATTCTCTGTAATTCCGTGCCCATTGTCACAGCTTAAGCCGCTCCCATTAAACCAAATGTGTTCCTCTTTCACCATTTGAAAGGTTGGGAGTTATGTATATATGTGTCATTAACAAATATATATATATATAACCCTAACTGCCCTAATAACCCTAATAACGCTAACACATCCGGTTGCCCTGATCTGCTGTCACAGCCATCGAATGTGATGGAAGTGGCCTCAGTCCCAAGGCACTCAGCCACATCTTTCACTTAATTAGTAACACTTTTTGTTTGCTGTTTTTTGTATTACTATTTTTGTATAATTTGTTTTACACTTTTGTAACACAGTCACTCATGAGTAAGCGCTCTTTGGAGAGCGAAACGCGTTAAGTTCAGTCGAATTTCTTATTGCCTGCCTGTTGTTACTATTTTTCATTAACAAAAAACGCCCATTTTTTGGCAAACAAGTGGTGCTAAGTTCATTCTTTGAAGTTTCATATTATTCACATCCCATATCATCACAGTATGCCAGCGAGTAAATATATATATATATATATGTCCTAGAATTGTACAATATATGATATTTTATTTACTATTTACTTATAAGGAGCCACAATTTGTCACGGTAATATCCAATTTACACACTTACAGACACAAGACCTGACATGCAATCATACCAGAGCGACAAGACATTTTTCCTACCCGTCATTTGAGAGACTGGCAGTTTCTGCAATAATTGAAATTAAGTGTAACACATGTAATACATTGCAGAAAAAAAAAATGTGAAAGGCCAGCAATACAAACCGTGAAGCATTGCATGCTCATCTTGAATAAAGGAATCCACTTAATATAAATGCATTTTGTTATATCCTCAGGGATAAAAGCTGTATTTGATAGAACTGTTATGTGGGGGGGGGGGGGGGGGGAGTGTGTGTGGCGGGTGGGGTGGGGGGCTGGATGAGACAGAAAATGGTTCTGCAATTTTGTCTCCATCTCCATGTAGACTGGTATCATTGTTGTGCGGAAGACGTAATGTGGATCCTGTCATTCAAGGTCAGACTCAGAACTTGTGAAACATTCGATAAAATACTTGCGTTTATCTCTGAAATGTTTTTTTTTTTTTTTTTTTAAATCACAGAACACAGCATATTGCTCTCTCGCAGACTATGTCTTCTCAAAAAAAAAAAAAAAAAGGACTCTGTCACCTAAACAGTGTTTATAGAATGCAAAGGTAAAAGACGAAAACATTGTCCCAAAAACTGACGTTTAAGTGTCCAGTGTCTATTACACTCTTAGTCCCATAACATATATATAAGTTTAAAGGGGAAATAATGGGGTTTTATGCAATAGATCTCCATTACCGCCATACCATTGTTATTTTTGTGTTCCCCATAGCACTTTAATCGCAAGCTGTTCCAAATGGAATAATATCCCAGGTGCAGCCATAGCTTCTACCCCATTGCAAATTGCTATTATTCATGATGACATTGTGTGGCTTTTGTATGTAGTGGGAAACCAGTAGTTCTCATAGCAGGCCACATGGTGATGTCATAAACAGGAGACATTTAAGATATAGTTTCTATTTTTAAGTGATTTGAAGTGCAGAGTTGGCCCTGCATAATGCATTGTTATCAAAGATGTAACTATCAACTCTCCATGACCAGCTGAACTCTTCTAGCAGGCGAATCTCACATTGCATAATTGAGTCAGTGAGATGACATTTTTCAGAATGTTTCATAAGGACATACTCCTTCCGTTTACTATATTGTACTAGAAGTTTTCATTTCCAAGTATTTCAAGAAAGTTGAATAATTTAAAAACATTACAATATGGCGTGATCCGTTCGGGTCCGAATAGGCCATTCAGGCAGCTCGAAAACCGAATTCTCGGAGCACTTCGATTCTGGAATATGTTTCCATAAAAACCAATAGGTTTTCGGGCACACAATATGCAGCGGTCAACCCCGAATACAAATCAGATTAGGGGATGATAGCCCCATTACAGATATTTCAATTTGCTTTTTTTAAGAAGGCAAATTGAAATTAAAAAGGAAAATAAAAATAATAAATAAAATCAGGCCCCATAATAAATCTAAAAAAAACTCCTGCCCACCCAAAATTAGTAGACAAATGGTGAATTTTCTTTTTACAGGTGAGTCATCCCCACCTTCATGGGCAATGTAGGGGATTATTTAATTTATTTATTTATTAATTCGATTGAGTCTTATAAATTATTCTAATTGAGGTCCTGAGACAATTGGTAAGCCTCTGGACTCCAGTGAGGGCCAGTTATTTATTTTTTATAAGAGGTCTGTGGATATCAGCACCCCAAGACCTCAACAGAGCCAGTTATTTAATTTTTTTTAAGCAATCTCTCTGATGCATAGAGAGACCACCAGACCAAACTGACGCTGACCAGATGCGAGCAACAAGCCCTTGTATTGATTAACTGAGTTAGTCAGTGCATACCGCCTCAGCTGGGAGGTAGAGCTGTAAGTAAACCACTATGTATCTAAGATACACTTTGGGTTAAGTTCACACACATTTTTAATTTTTTAAATCTATTGATTAAAAAACTATTAGTGCCTGATTTTTTTTACTGTTCACTTTTAGTGAATAGCTCCTTTAGTTTCTTGCAGAAGTAGCCAAACTTCAGATTGGTTCTGTTTACATGAAAAACTTTTATTCAGAGGTTTCATCCCACTCTGACCACCAGACGAAAAAAATAGACGTGAACAAGAATATTGTTGAAATGATGTAGCAGTCACCTATCAGAAATCCTTTGAGCTGGCTGTAAATCTTCCTTGAGTTTGTTGTAAATTACTGTTATTTTGCAAGACGTGCGTGTTAGAAGCTGATCAATTTGTTTTCCAAAATTGTGTGACTCACTTAGAAAGACAAAGTTATTGCACCCATACTGTGCTTTCATTTTCCCCAGCTATTTTGTTTAACCAATAACACAAAATGCATTATTGTATTACGTCTTATATTTTTATTACAATGATAATACTACTAATCTCATCTGAAAACAGAGCCAACGCTATCAATTTGTTGGAGTCAAAAAGGGATCATATATATATATATATATATATATATATATATATATATATATATATATATATGTGTATATGTTCCTATGTAACATATGTGTGCACACATTGCAACTGTAAACATTTTTACAATCCAGATAAACTTTTTTATCTGAAAAATTAAAATAATAAAATAAAATAAAAATTAATATAAGAAATTAGATCTATAGTTATTAGTGCCTTAGGATAGCGCCTTTAGTATAACTACTTTAAAAAAAAATGAAAAGGTAGCTGTCAGTAGTCATAATAATTCTAATGTGTAGCGGGATTTCAGACAATGTAAGTAAATTACAGTATTATGTATAAACAAATTCTAAAGGTCAGCTGTTATTTGTACATAGAAATGCCATCTGTCAATATTTGCGTGGAATAATTAAATGATTTAATTGTGATAAATAGTAGGAGATGTTTGATACAAATGCACTGTTACATGTGTCCTTATCTTACATCTAGGATAGCCGTGATACAAAAAAAAAAAAGGGAAAGGAACTAAGTTTCCAATTTTTTATTTGTTGTCAGAAATTAGACTAGAAGGGCCCAATGGTTCTTATCTGCTGACACAGTCTACGTTTTTAATGTCTTTCTCTGGTAGAAGACTAGCAGAGAGAGAACCCCTCCTTTGATCAGATGCATGGGAGAGTCTGCTGGGCGTGTCTTCAAGATCAGCTCTGCCTCTAAGCTGAAGTAGAGCTGAGGGTAAACCCACGCAGTTCTCTAAAAAGTAAAAAAAGTGTAGTATCATTTTAAATTTGTCTCCTAATTCTGCTAATACACCAAATTTTTGGCCTGTTATTCAATTTTCTACAATCACAGTATACGCAATCTTTAGGTGACCGACTCCCTTTAAAGTATGGTAAACAAGCTGTACAATAACACATGTAACATCACCCCTGTATGTGCCTATGGGCTGATCATCTCACATGTACATACTTTTTTAAGAATTCCAAATCTGGGGCTGCTGCTTTATGCATTTTTGATTCCAGCCAAAAATCTCTGAGTAATGGATGAGTGGAATGCGTTTTCTTGTTTAAACTCCCAGCGGGAAAGAAAATAATATGTATTCAAGAAGTGATAATCGGCCTGGATCATTTCTACAGTGAAACCCAAGCAATATTGACTGTAAAAGTTGATATATTGTTTAGCATTTGCATCAGACTGAATGACCCTCTAAGTGACTTTACAGTGATGCAAAATCTTCATTTGAAAAATTATCATAGAAAAAACAACTGTCCAAAAGGTAGACTAAAAAAAAAAAAAAGAAAAACGAAATTTGAAAAAGAAAGAAGGATATAAAATAGCAGAATACTCATGTTTGCTGGCAACTAATTAGTTAACTTCAGGGGATGTGGGGGGAGAGTTGTACCATGGTATTAGAAGGAGTAACTAGATGGGCAGCTGGCTTTTCCGAGAAATTGACGTTGCTCTTCCAGAAAGCTGACTCTAAGGGGCTTGGCTGAGATCATGTGACATTGGGAATTTAAGACCTGCATGGGAAGCAGGGGTGTGCAATTTACACCAAGGTTTGGAGTTGGAGAATTGGTAAAGGAGGATATTCGCACGGCAAAATTAGAGAAAAAACAAATATAAAAAAAAACTAATGTTAACGGGACAGTTACAGTTGCTTATTTTTTGTATGTTGTACATGTTTGTCTTATATGTGAAATGTACTTATTTTTACTTCAAAGCAATTTACTGGTATCCTGCAGTTTTACATTGCAAGAGGGAAGAGAAAGAAGACTACTGACATCTTTTAGGAGTCACACACTCAGATAATGCCCATATTTAAAACTTCTGAGATGGTCTAATGACCATTGGTGACTCCAAGTGGTGGGTCTGTGTGTCAGGCATGTAGGCTGGGAGAGAGGAAAGTATTTGCAAATAGAAAATCAAATAAAAATGGAAACGTGTCTGCGAATGCTTATAGTGAGGATGATAGTGAAGTAGGTGTGAATGCCTACGTTATTGTGAGCAGTTATGAAGGAGGGGCGTGAACGTACATGCGAAGGCTGATATGAACAACTGGAAAATAAATAGGACACTTTAGTAGGAGGGGGCAGGCAGATAGTGAGAAAGACACAAGGTGTCGGCATTGTAGTAGAGGAAGGAGCACAGAACATGCTGAAGATTTATAGGTAGCACATTAGACCAGGATAACAGGCAAGTATTAAGAGAAGCCTTTTATATAGCAAATGTTTATTTTTATGACTTTAACCCCTTTTAATATTACAAACTTTCTGGTCTAATGCCTCCAAAATTCCAAAGAAAGGAAAGAAGGAAATAAATAAATGAAAGAAGGAAGGAAGGAAGGAAGGAAGGAAGGACGAAATGAATAAAGGAAGGAAGAAAGGAAGGAATGAAGGAAGGAAGAAAGGATGAACCAAGGAATTAGAATGAGATTTCCTCGGCTGACATTAGCTATTACTGTGTAATTAAAATCTCCATCTTGGAATGGAGGAATGGGTGGCGCCTGAGGAAGGTCTGGGGAGATACTATTGCTATAGTAACAGAAGAAACTTTTTAAAGTGTATTTGCGGTTTTTAGTGTCCAAGAAAAAACCCAATAAGACGGAACTGTTACATTTTATTTACGCAATACATCACTGCATTAAAATATGTTTTCAGACACTGTAGGTGTAACTTCTCCTTTAAAGGTTCAGCAGAGAGTAACTATAAATAGCTGTTAGATTAGATTATAATTATAGCCGTTATTTCTTCTGTAACTTCAGGAGGTCCTTTGTTTTATAGTAAGGACATCCACATGTTTTTTAAGACGTAAGTCACAGGATCAGATATAGCCCTGTGTATTGAACTTGCTTACAGTCAGTGGTATCTTTAGAATCTGTTGAAACCTCAGGAGTAACTCAGTCCTACATCCCTCTGATCTAGATAAAATGAATTCCGGGAGACTTATGTATAGGTTACATGGGTTAGAGTAAACTTCCCTGGATGTTGGACAGAAGTAATTATTATTGTTAGCCTTAGAAAGATGTTTCTTTTTTTTTTTAGCAATACAGGTTGAATATCTGTTATCAAAAATGATCTGTTATCCCAAAAAATGTTTGGGACTTTGCAACAAGTTCCAAATCCCCCCCACACCTGTCAGAATACAAGCGCACAACAAGTTATTCAGTGTCCGTCCACCTTAAGCTGTGATCTAGCCTTTCTATGCATGCTCGGATTCCCCCCACGCCCACAAACGGTAATACAATGACACGTGTGCAGACCTGACACGCCAACGGCAGGTTCCCAATTCTCAGGCTCAACAACAGAGTTGAACTCGTATCTACCCTGTACTCACCACTTACTCCACACACTGTCCTCCATGCACAGTAAGGAACCCATTGTGCACACACCATCATGCTTCTCTCTCCCTCCAATCTTCTCCAGTGAACGGGTGTGCCTGGTGTGACGTCACGCCCACTTCATGCCGCGATAATTTAAATAGAATCACTGCGCTACCCACTGTGCTCAGTGATTCTCGTGAGTTTGCTTCTGGCGTATTTTCTAATAGTTGATTCCTATTTATGACCTGGATTGTTTATCGTTGTGCTACCTTGCCTGTGCCCCTGACCTGGATTGTTTATCGTTGTGTTACTTTGCCTGTGCTCCTGACCTGGATTTCTTATCGTTGTGCTACTTTGCCTGTGCCCCTGACCTGGATTGCTTATCGTTGTGCTACTTTGCCTGTGCCCCTGACCTGGATTGTTTATTGTTGTGCTACTTTGCCTGTGCCCCTGACCTGGATTGTTTATCATTGTGCTACTTTGCCTGTGCCGCTGACCTGGATTGTTTATCGTTGTGCTACTTTGCCTGTGTCCCTGACCTGGATTGTTTATCGTTGTGTTACCTTGCCTGTGCACCTGACCTGGATTGTTTATCTTTGTTCAACCTTGCCTGTGCCCCTGACCTGGATTGTTTATTGTTGTGCTACTTTGCCTGTGCCCCTGACCTGGATTGCTTATCGCTGTGCTACTTTGCCTGTGCCCCTGACCTGGATTGTTTATCGTTGTGCTACTTTGCCTGTGCCCCTGACCTGGATTGTTTATCATTGTGCTACTTTGCCTGTGCCCCTGACCTGGATTGTTTATCGTTGTGCTACTTTGCCTGTGTCCCTGACCTGGATTGTTTATCGTTGTTTTACCTTGCCTGTGCCCCTGACCTGGATTGTTTATCGTTGTGCAACCTTGCCTGTGCCCCTGACCTGGATTGCTAATGTTGTGCTACTTTGCCTGTGCCCCTGACCTGGATTGTTTATTGTTATGCTACTTTGCCTGTGCCCCTGACCTGGATTGCTTATCGTTGTGCTACTTTTCCTGTGCCCCTGACCTGGATTGTTTATCATTGTGCTAGTTTGCCTGTGCCCCTGACCTGGATTGCTTATCGTTGTGCTACTTTGCCTGTGCCCCTGACCTGGATTGTTTATCGTTGTGCTACTTTGCCTGTGCCCCTGACCTGGATTGCTTATCGTTATGCTACTTTGCCTGTGCCCTTGACCTGGATTGTTTATCGTTATGCTACTTTGCCTGTGCCCCTGACCTGGATTGTTTATTGTTGTGCTACCTTGCCTGTGCCCCTGACCTGGATAGTTTATCGTTGTGCTACCTTGCCTGTGCCCCTGACCTGGATTGTTTATCGTTGTGCTACTTTGCCTGTGCCCCTGACCTGGATTGTTTATCGTTGTGCTACTTTGCCTGTGCCCCTGACCTGGATTGTTTATCGTTGTGCTACTTTGCCTGTGCCCCTGACCTGGATTGTTTATCGTTGTGCTACTTTGCCTGTGCCCCTGACCTGGATTGTTTATCATTGTGCTACCTTGCCTGTGCCGCTGACCTCGATTGCTTATCGTTGTGCTACTTTGCCTGTGCCCCTGACCTGCATTGTTTATCGTTGTGTTACCTTGCCTGTGCCCCTGACCTGGATTGTTTATTGTTGTGCTACCTTGCCTGTGCCCCTGACCTGGATAGTTTATCGTTGTGCTACCTTGCCTGTGCCCTTGACCTGGATTGTTTATCGTTGTGTTACTTTGCCTGTGCCCCTGACCTGGATTGTTTATTGTTGTGCTACCTTGCCTGTGCCCCTGACCTGGATTGTTTATCGTTGTGCTACTTTGCCTGTGCCCCTGACCTGGATTGTTTATCGTTGTGCTACTTTGCCTGTGCCCCTGACCTGGATTGTTTATCGTTGTGCTACTTTGCCTGTGCCCCTGACCTGGATTGTTTATCGTTGTGTTACCTTGCCTGTGCCCCTGACCTGGATTGCTTATCGTTGTGCTACTTTGCCTGTGCCCCTGACCTGGATTGTTTATCGTTGTGTAACCTTGCCTGTGCCCCTGACCTGGATTGTTTATCGTTGTGCTACTTTGCCTGTGCCCCTGACCTGGATAGTTTATCGTTGTGCTACCTTGCCTGTGCCCCTGACCTGGATTGTTTATCGTTGTGCAACCTTGCCTGTGCCCCTGACCTGGATTGCTTATCGTTGTGCTACTTTTCCTGTGCCCCTGACCTGGATTGTTTATCGTTGTGTTACCTTGCCTGTGCCCCTGACCTGGATTGCTTATCGTTGTGCTACTTTGCCTGTATCCCTGCAAGTATTCAATTCACATCATTTCAACAAGCGTATATGTAATCTGTATTGTGGATTACTGAATACTCCGCTTCTACTCACCTGCGGCTTCAAGAGTTTGGTGTCAAGGCTGCTGCTTTGTTATTTGAACTATCATCATCTCTATCCTTTAACCAACACAGATTCCAGGTGTGTATTGCTATTCTGTCATCAACAATACAGTATCCAAAAACAATGAGATGGCTGGTGTGCTAAGTCACCACCACCAAGAGTAATAAGCAGAAAAAATATATTATTGCCTGGTATATTGTTGATCAGTAGGGTGACAGAGTACATAGTACATAGTACAGTACAGCCCAAAAAAAAATTTTTTATTTTTTTTTTGGTAAAGGGTTCACTTTGATTTCACATAATAGGCGCTGTGTATATCACATTTCTACTGCATAGACTGTTTAAATATCTTCCTTCCCGGCGTTTGTGGCTGTGGACTTTTGGGTCAATGATTGATGACGTCATCACGACTTTGTCGCATCGCGGGATTTGCTGGACAAATCTAGCGAGAGTCCACCATAAGATTGGCTTGGTTGGCATCACTCGATTATAGCAGATAAAAAGGGGAGGAAACCAAGACAAAAGCTGAAAGGGGGTTTAATATATGTCATTGGTGAAGTTAATCCTTTATCTAAAATTACCCATTATCCAAAATACTTGGGGTTCCAAGAATTTTGGATAAGAGTTACTCGACCTGTAAAATAAATCTGTAAAAATAAAACACACACACACACAAATTAAATTAAATTTATATAAACAAAACTACACATTTTATAAAGCTAATGAGAAAATGAATAGTTAGATCATTTGGGCTGCACATTGCTGTCCGATGGGCAGTGTTTTGTACCCCCTGTTTTATTGAAAGTTGAGTTTTTCAGAGACACCAGAGGAAATGTATTCTCATGGCTTTTTAGTGCAAAGAAGGAAAAGAAAGAAAAGGAATCCACACTGAGCAGAAATCTAAACCTGGAAACAACACAGACAAGATGTTGGGAAAAATTCACAGAAGATGTAGACCACCAAAGCAGGATAGCATTAAAAGAAAGGTGTGAAATCATGTATGCAACACATAAACAATCCAGACCAGATGTCCAGAAGACATTATTCGTACATTATAAAGACAAAGACCATAAGGAGATTGACCCAAAGACGATCATTCATGAAAAGATCAGCAGAGGAGAAAAGGAGTCAACCCACTGATCAGACTTCTCAACCTAGGAGAAAAGAGGAAAGGTCAAGTGCTCAGACAACATCCACATGATATGTGGAGCATTGAAACATTGCATTAAAAGAAGCATGTGAGAACTTGCCGAAAACATAGACACAGCCCAGACCAAAGGATCACAATATAGCAATAATATGTCTAGTGGAGCTGAAGCTAATTAGCAACAGCTGAGTCTACTGACCTGAGATATGGAGAACCAACTTGAACCAACATTCAGACGGTATTAGCAAGATGTTTGGAGGTGCAGAAAGCCAAGAGAGTGCGAAATGCATCTCCAAGAAATATGGAAGGGAAATCGCTATAGGAGACTATGGTAACACTGAGACTAAGGGGTATTAATTTAAGATCGTATTTTGTAAGACTTTAATATTTAGACTCAACCCATTCGTGGTGCCATTTAAAACTTTTATCCCTCCATGAATGATCCCTTCCAATTTGTATTGAGATTTAAGTAGAATTGATTACATGTTGTTTTAAAAGCAGAACTTGATTGTTATAATAAACAGTCTCAACAGGACTTTCCCCCACTGGTTCCTAACTAGTGAGTAGGAGAATGCTGGAGTCATGAAATCCAAAGCTCCAATTCTAATAATGAATTAAATTATCACAACATGCATAGAAACAATTTCATTAGTATTTACTAGTCCCAAGGCATCCAACTGCAGCACTCTAGCTGCTTCTGTACTACAACAAGCATAATTCCCTGACATTCTAGAATGCTGGTGGGGAATTATGGGGTGTATAGTTCTGCAGCAGTGGAGGGCCTTAATTGGATGCCTAGGTTCTAGTCCAGGGGTAGGCAACCTTTGGCACTCCAGATGGTGTGGACTACATTTCCTTTAATGCTTTTCCAGCATCACGTCTGTAAGAGCATTATCTGGAGTGCCAAAGGTTGCCTATACCTGTTCTGGTCCATAATTAACATAAAAAAGCACCATATTGAAGGAAAAAAATATATTTTACCCCCTGATTAAATAGTGATGATGGAATTATGAGGTATTAAAATATATTATAATGCAACCTGGGGGGAAAAAAATCTATTTATTAAACATGTGTATGAAAACCACAAAAAGGAAGTGTCACGATCATTGTTTCCCTACAGAGCACAACAACTGTGGAATAACTTACCAGATGCCATAAAAGATTCCGCCAGCGATCACTGTCACGGTTCCTCAATTCAAAATTCACCTGTAATCATGATCTCTGTCACTATTCCTAAATACAGAATGCACCTGTAATCATGATCTCTGTCACGGTTCCTCAATACAGAATTTACCTGTAATTATGATCTCTGTCACTATTCCTCAATACAGAATACCCCTGTAATCATGATCTCTGTCACTATTCCTCAATACAGAATGCACCTGTAATTATGATCTCTGTCACTATTCCTAAATACAGAATGCACCTGTAATCATGATCTCTGTCACGGTTCCTCAATACAGAATGCACCTGTAATCATGATCTCTGTCACTATTCCTAAATACAGAATGCACCTGTAATCATGATCTCTGTCACGGTTCCTCAATACAGAATGCACCTGTAATCATGATCTCTGTCACTATTCTTCAATACAGAATACACCTGTAATCATGATCTCTGTCACTATTCCTAAATATAGAATGCACCTGTAATCATGATCTCTGTCACGGTTCCTCAATACAGAATGCACCTGTAATCATGATCTCTGTCACTATTCCTCAATACAGAATGCACCTGTAATCATGATCTCTGTCACCATTCCTCAATACAGAATGCACCTGTAATCATGATCTCTGTCACGGTTCCTCAATACAGAATGCACCTGTAATCATGATCTCTGTCACTATTCCTCAATACAGAATACCCCTGTAATCATGATCTCTGTCACTATTCCTCAATAGAGAATACCCCTGTAATCATGATCTCTGTCACTATTCCTCAATACAGAATACCCCTGTAATCATGATCTCTGTCACTATTCCTCAATACAGAATGCACCTGTAATCATGATCTCTGTCACTATTCCTCAATACAGAATGCCCCTGTAATCATGATCTCTGTCACTATTCCTCAATACAGAATGCACCTGTAATCATGATCTCTGTCACTATTCCTCAATACAGAATGCACCTGTAATCATGATCTCTGTCACTATTCCTCAATACAGAATGCACCTGTAATCATGATCTCTGTCACTATTCCTCAATACAGAATACCCATGTAATCATGATCTCTGTCACTATTCCTCAATACAGAATGCACCTGTAATCATTATCTCTGTCACTATTCCTCAATACAGAATGCACCTGTAATCATGGTTGATTATACTTCACCTGTTTTTTTTTTTTACCTGTTTATGTTCTCTGTTAGATTTGTTTATTTGTATGTTTAATCTAATTTTGTATTTGTAATATTATTTTGTAACATATTGTAACAATGCAGTGTTTGAGGACACTTGTAATGTTCCTGGTAAAAATATAAATACATAACTGTGACATGTTAACAATAATTAGTTATAAAATGTTACTATTATGCTAAAATAAATATCATATATAATGGTACAATCCATGGGTGTGATAAAATATTGTCTGTTCTCTGCTGTTTTTTTTTAAATAGAAACCCTTTCCTTTAGTGAGTTAATCAGCTTGTATAAATGAGCAGAGCCTTTCAACACTGTTACCATGGTTACTCACCTGGCTGCTATTAGCCAGCCCCTTTGCTGCTCAGAACAGGTATTTAAGCGACTAATCTCAGTAGCTCATTTGCTCTTGTGTTATTTCCTGCTTCCAAGTGCAGTTCCTGAACCGGCTTGGCTGACTTTTCTTCTGGTTCTTGAATCCTGGCTTTGTTCCTTAGTCCGCTGATCTATGTTCTCCTGACCCCAACTTGCCTCCTGGATATTGCTTTTGGACTATTTTTTCCATTTTTCTATTTATTATTAATAAAGTAATTTTTTTATCTTACCTTCTGTCTATGTCTGGTTCCTGGTCCCTAACATATGGAAGAGCCATTATAGCCTCTAAATTATTTCATTGCTTTATACATTTCATAGAGATATGTCAGCTGTAGACAGAGGCTTTTACTTTTTTCAGACCTCACAATTTAATGTATATGAGTAATCAAATATAGGATATATGATCTGTAAAATCATGTCCTTCTGGTATCACTATAACATTATAACACACTCAAGTGATACATTTTTCCCCATCGTTGACTTTATCCATGTATATATAGATTATAAATTATAAATAACATTGTTATGATTTACTTATAATATACATCACAAGTATTTGCATAAACTAATCTTTTTTTTTTTCCAATTATTCCATGTCTGCATTCTGTATAGCAGAAGAAAACTAGAAAAAAAACAATGAAGACTGAAGGTGATTTTCCACGTACTCCATTATATATATTTGTATATAGTTGTTAAGTTTAACAAAATAAAATCATTCCACATATTGTTACTTTTTGTGCAGGCAGTTACATTGTTGATAAGGACCCTTGTGTTACCATTATTGTATAGTCAGTAGTCTGTCAGGAGCCACAGCATTCCATGTTTGCATCTCAACCACATTTGAACTGGCAGGGTTGTGTGTACAAAGACAGGAGGGGACTGGCAGTATTGGGCACAGAGTAAAAAATGGGACCTGCAGAAAATGGTACAGAGTAGGAAAGGGAAATGGCAGGATTGTGCACTGATTGGAAAAAGAGATTAGTGGTATAGGGCATAGAGTGGAAAAAGAGACTGGCAGTATTGGGAACAGAGTGGGAAAAGAAACTGGCAGTATTGGGCACAATGTGGGAAAAGAGACTGGCAGTAATGGGCACAGAGTGAGAAAAGAGACTGGCAATATTGGGAACAGAGTGGGAAAAGAACCTGGCAGTATTGGGAACAGAGTGGGAAAGAGACTGGCAGTATTGAGTGCAGAGTTGGAAAACAGACTGACAGTATTGGGCATGGAGTAAGAAATGGGACCTGCAGAAAATGGTACAGAGTAGGAAAGGGAAATGGCAGTGTTGTGTACTGATTGGGAAAAGAGATTAGTGGTATAGGGCATAGAGTGGAAAAAGAGACTGGCAGTATTGGGAACAGAGTGGGAAAAGAAACTGGCAGTATTGGGCACAATGTGGGAAAAGAGACTGGCAGTAATGGGCACAGAGTGAGAAAAGAGACTGGCAGTATTGGGAACAGAATGGGAAAAGAGACTGGCAGTATTGGGAACAGAGTGGGAAAAGAGACTGGCAGTATTGGGAACAGAGTGGGAAAAGAACCTGGCAGTATTGGGAACAGAGTGGGAAAGAGACTGGCAGTATTGAGTGCAGAGTTGGAAAACAGACTGGCAGTATTGGGCATGGAGTAAGAAATGGGACCTGCAGAAAATGGTACAGAGTAGGAAAGGGAAATGGCAGTGTTGTGTACTGATTGGGAAAAGAGATTAGTGGTATAGGGCATAGAGTGGAAAAAGAGACTGGCAGTATTGGGAACAGAGTGGGAAAAGAAACTGGCAGTATTGGGCACAATGTGGGAAAAGAGACTGGCAGTAATGGGCACAGAGTGAGAAAAGAGACTGGCAGTATTGGGAACAGAATGGGAAAAGAGACTGGCAGTATTGGGAACAGAGTGGGAAAAGAGACTGGCAGTATTGGGAACAGAGTGGGAAAAGAACCTGGCAGAATTGGGAACAGAGTGGGAAAGAGACTGGCAGTATTGAGTGCAGAGTTGGAAAACAGACTGGCAGTATTGGGCATGGAGTAAGAAATGGGACCTGCAGAAAATGGTACAGAGTAGGAAAGGGAAATGGCAGTGTTGTGTACTGATTGGGAAAAGAGATTAGTGGTATAGGGCATAGAGTTGAAAAAGAGACTGGCAGTATTGGGAACAGAGTGGGAAAAGAAACTGGCAGTATTGGGCACAATGTGGGAAAAGAGACTGGCAGTAATGGGCACAGAGTGAGAAAAGAGACTGGCAGTATTGGGAACAGAGTGGGAAAAGAACCTGGCAGTATTGGGAACAGAGTGGGAAAAGAGACTGGCAGTATTGGGAACAGAGTGGGAAAAGAGACTGCAGTATTGGGAACAGAGTGGGAAAGAGACTGGCAGTATTTGGAACAGAGTGGGAAAAGAGACTGGCAGTATTGGGAACAGAGTGGGAAAAGAGACTGCAGTATTGGGAACAGAGTGGGAAAGAGACTGGCAGTATTGAGTGCAGAGTTGCAAAACAGACTGGCAGTA